>JBBPJP010000075.1:0-65671 GCA_038088775.1 Boletus barrowsii | reverse complement strand
ATCCTGCTTGTTTGAGGCCATATAAGGCGCGTAGTAATCTCAAGACCTTCCCTTTTAAGTGAGCGGGCATAAAGCCTTCTGGGAAGTCCATGTAGAGTTCTTCGTCCAGTTTGCCATATAGGTAGGCGGATTGGACGTCGAGACCAGTGATATACCAGTTCTCTATTGCTGAGAGGGCGAGCATGCACTGTACTGTCTCAAAGCGTACAACGGGGGAGAATATTTGATTGAAATCAATCCCTTCTACTTGGGAGAAGCCCTTGGCTACAAGCCAGGCTTTCTTTCTGCTGTCTGTTTTAACATCAAAGACCCATCGATTTTTAATAATCTTTCTATTTGCAAGTTGATCCACGATTTCATAGACCTTGCGGTCCTTGAGTATTTGTAACTCATCATGGCAGGCTTTACACCAGAGAGTTTGCTCATCTTGTGGCAACTTCTGAATGTCGCGGTATGTCCATTCACGGTAGTTTACATTGGACTGTTCCATTTCCAGTGGGAAGGCACGGCTGCAGAGGTATGAAACCAATGCATCTCCCCCTTCCCTGGTGATGCGCTCAACGTCATCTTCTGATGGAGTCAGGGACGGAGGCAATCCTCCAGGGACAACGGGTGAATCTGAAGGTCCAGCCGGTGCTTCTCCCACAAGTTTGCACCACTCGGAGGTGCGTTCAATATCCTGGAGCTGTCTGACTGGGTCGCAACGCTCCCCATATATATTTCCTGGGCGGAGAGGGGCACGATGTTCGCATTGTGGTCGTTCAGGGCGAGCAGGAGGAGGTGGTGGCTGACGGCGAGGAGGGGTAACTGGAGGTGCCGGAGGCAGAGTAGGTGCCCTTGGTGGGGGTGGAGTGATCGGACATGGTACTGGGCGACGAGGGGGGACTTCAGGAGGAGCGGGATCCACGTCAAACTTGAGGTCTGGGTGTACAGATTCAGAGTCGGAGGACTTGTCATCATGGGAATGAGGTTTGGGCTGATGGTTAATCGGCCGGTGTGGCTGAGCCTTCAAGCATCTCAGAAAGAGATTCTCGTCGAAGATGGTGTGTGCCGATGTGTGTAGCACGTTGTTAGGGTGCATGAAGAGGTAGTTTGAATCACTACCGGCGGATATGCCCAGGTAGATCATCAATTGCGACTTTGGCTGCAATTTGCCACCGCGTGTTTCGACTGGAATGTGGACATATGCGCCACAGCTGAAGACCCGAAGATGCGAGAAAGTAGGCTTTTGGCCTGTGAGCATCTCAGCTGGCGTTTTCCAGTTTAATTGAGCAGATGGGGTGCGATTGTACACATGTAATGCGTGCATAACCGCAAACTCCCAGTAGGAATCAGGCAGGCAAGCCTGCAATCACATGGGTTGTGCCTTGTCCATAATAGTATGGATGAGGTGTTCCGCGCGCCCATTTTGCTGATGAGCATAGGGGGCGGATTGTTGTATATGGATGCCATTATCGCGCATGTACTCAGTGAAGGCTTTGGAGGTGTATTCTCCCCCTGCATCAGAGCACCAGTGTTTTATTATGGCATTGAACTGAGTACGCACATAGGCGTGGAATTGTTTGGTGGCCGTAAGGGTCTGATCCTTAGTCTTAACTAGGATTAACCAGGCCATGGATGTGAAGTCATCATAGAAGACGACAGCGTACTTGTATTTATGGTACGATTCTATTTCAAATGATTTTAAATCAGAGTGAATTAACTCAAAGGGAGTGCTTGCGCGCTTCTCGCTATGAGAAAAAGTACGATTGGGCTGTTTGCCCATCTCACAACCAGGACAGATAGGAGCTGTGGACGGAATATTGACGTCCGGAAAGTCCTTAATGTGCTTCTTGGTGGTGCGGAGCACTTCGCGTGAAGGGTGGCCTAAACAGCGATGAAGTAGTTCATAATCGACAGAGGTGAGGGACGCAAGGTCCGAGTGTGGTCAGGAAATAGGGGCCCTGAGCCAATAGAGGGTATCCCCATGTGAGTGAAAGCTGAGGATGGTGATTCTGGAACACTTGTCGAATATGTCAATGCAGTTGTCACACGTTTTGACAGTGATGCATTTGTCAGTTAGGAGTGTGCCCATGGAGATGAGCTTTACAGTGCATGTAGGCATGTAAATGACTGGCAATAACCACACAAGTCTATCCTGGAAGCGCACAATGGCGGTTCCTTGACCAACAATGTTTGCTTGGCCATTGGCCGTCTGGGAGTACCGAGGAGTGGTAAATTCCTGGTATTCGACCAGATCACTGAGGTCATGCGTGTAGTGTGCCGAAGCACCGGAGTCAAGTAGCCACATGTCAGGTGGCAGGATGTCATCAGCCCTTTGTTTTCCTTTACTTTTACTGGTCTGGTTCTCACAGTTATCACACATGGAGAGAGGGGACGCAGTAGTAGTATTGTCCATTGCAGCTACTACAGGTATACAAGAAGTACAACTACATATAATCTGAGGTGAAAAGATCTGCACGTCAGTACCTGCGAGTGTGGGACAAAGGAAATTGGGGACTGACCAATTAAGGGCGTCGTCGAAGAAGCGCTCCACGTACTCATTGACTTCCATGTCCTCGCCGAGACTCACAACATCCTCGTCGTCTGAATCGGAGACTAGCTCGACGATCTGGGGCGTTTCCATGCACTCTATAAGAGAGGGTGTGGAGGGGCCGGCGTGGTGACGAGGGAGGGTGCGGGCGCCAAAAGGACCGTCCTCATTGAAGGCGGAGTGTTGCCGGTAGTGGCGGTGGGAGGTGACAGGCTCGAGGGTGTGAACAACCTCAGGAGAGGAAGTTGCCCCAATGCGGCGAGCGAGGGAGATGGCCTCTTGGGCCTGCGGGAAAACAGGGGGGCTGTAGTGGGTGGCGCCAATGGTGTGTGCAAGAGCACGGGGGTTGGCGATGGGCTCGTTGAAGTCAGTGATGGCGGGGTCTAGGACCGCGGGTTCTGTGAGGAAGTTCACGAAGGCGAACAATGCGGAGGATGATTCAGCGGTGGCAGCCGCATGATCCTTCCGCTTCTTCTCACCTTCTTCAGAGCGTTTGCCCTGGCGATGCTTCTTCCCTTTCCCCTTCTCCTCATCCTTCTTCTCCGAAGAGTTCTCTCCCTTCTTCTGCTGCTGCTGTTGCTGCTGCTGGAAGGAGGGGTCACCTTGTTGGCGACGGACATTGGAGACCTTGTTTGCCTGCTGACGAGGCAGGGGGCGGCAAGTGAGGTAGTGCTGCCAAGCAGCGGTGAGGACCTTCTCCAGGTCGGGCATGGACAGGACCTTGGTCTTGGTTGGGTCAGCGTCGATCTCAGTGTTTAGCTGTTGGTGGAGGGTCTCCGCATACTTGGGGAGCTTGGCGACGGTGATGAGGGCCTTGAGGTTGTCGGGGACCTTATGCTGGAGGAGTTCCAGCTGGGCGAAAGAACCGTTCAACTTGGAGAACGCGGGACCAGGGTGGTTGTTGTCGGGGAAGGTAATCCCAAGCATGATCTTCCACTCGGTATAGGTGGAGGCGAGGGAAGCCTTATTATATTGGGCCTTGAGGGAGTCCCAGAGGGACTTGCCCGTTCCGCTGGATAAGACGTGGGAGAGGATGGAGGGCTCAAGGTGGAGACAGAGAGAGCCTAGGGCTCTGTCATCGTTCTCATCCCATTTCTCCTGTGCCTCTGGCTCAGTGTCAGCAGGGCGAGTCCTGTGGTACATCCGCTGCCAGTATCCTTGGGCGCGGAGGTAGGCTTCCATGTCCTGGCTCCAACGTTGGTAGTTGGTGCCATTGAGCTTGGGTATGGTGGCAAGTGGAGGTCATGGTGAATGGTAGGTTCTGGAAGGATGACATGTCAGTATGGTAGGTTCTGAAAGGATGACGTGTCAGTATGGTACCAATGAAGGGAGCAAGAAAAAATGTTTGCATCACTGAACATCGTCAGAGCTTCCAGAATGTAGGGTCATAGTGACCCCCTACATTCAGAGTCTGATAGCGGTTACACCTTGAGCATTGCCACGTCAAGGCGTGTCCAGCGTTTCCGCTCAGGACAGCCAGTGTCCAAGGTGTTCACCTAGAGTGACGATGGCATTTCTGCACAGTCGGAGCTCAGGGCTCATAACCTGTTGCAATAGCAGGAATCCGGCGTTGTCGCACTGGATCCCTAGGAATCGGTCATAGGGTACTTACCTTTGGGACTGAAGGGTTTCTCAGAGATGATAGCAGTAGCAGATCAAGAGAGATATATATTATTCAGACTCAGCAGAGTCTTATATACACTTTGTAATGCTTACTTAATATAAGGTCACGTGACTGTAAGTACACATCCTTTCAACAAGTCAATGATGGCAATAGATGTGCAGACTGTACAGTGAGTGTCTTCCTAATCTCTTATTTTGCAGTATAATCATGGGAGTTGTATATAGGGAACATGGCCATTCATGTCAGTCCACTTGCTGCAGAACATTGGCCAAATCCACACCTTGGCTGATGATCTTGAGTCATTCTTGCATGTCCTTGGATGGATAATGCTACTGTATGTGCCTGCCATCAAAACTTACACACCAGATAGACGTTGGAATGATCTGGAACGTTTCAATGAAAACTACTCTCTTCATGGCATTGATTATGGTGGGAAGGACAAAATGCTATTTTTCCTAACAGATCAATATCCATCATGGGCAGGATTCAGACCCAAACAGGCAACACCTTTGTTCAATGATGTTCAATCATTGAGCAAACTCTTCAAACCCCAATATTCCCCTCCTAACAACACAGATCTTGGATATCTTGAGTCATCAGATCAGTTGATCAAGATAATTGAAGAAGCACTGCAGAACCCAGAAAACCACTGGCCTACAGACGATGGCGCTGTGAAACTTCCCATTCAACCTGACCCATATAAAGTTTATGTGGCACCACATCAGGAGTTAATCAGAACCAGTAGTCAACGCACAACTGATCCCACAGCCTGGGAAAAATCGAAAGGCCTCCCCACGCAGGTGAAGCGCTCCGCCAGCCCTTCAAGTCAGTCATGTCCAGGGCCAAGCACCAAACGTCGTCGTCGTGAGCCTCTTCCATTCACTGTCCAACCACTTTGACTAACTTGCAAACATCAGGTGGCTCGGTCTCTGGGGATGATGATTGAGTGTGTCTCGAAGATACCATTCCCCTTCGCTGTGACCATCGACGATCTGCTAAGACGCAGCCTGCACATTGGCAGTAGGAGGAGAGGAAAGTGATGAAGTTCCGATGACATACAGACGGCAGTTCCTCGGGACCTGGCCACGCATCGATAAACCGACCAGGCGCACTGGCAGTGTGAATCGCTAGCCACTGGGGATCAAGAAACGGTTCTTGCCGCATGCCTTGCCAACGTACAAGGAACGCGGGCTTCCTATTCAATGTTCGGGGCGGAGGAGGGCAGGTCACCGGTGGAAGCATCGTAGATGACATTTTCTGGGACTGGAGAGGAAGGGGACTTGTCCACGGAAGTGAACACCTGTGTAATAGGATAGAAAATGGGATTGAATAGATATCATTGAGCATCCTCATTCACCTCCACCTTCCGGAACGACAAGACCATCAACCGGTCCGTCATCTCTCGCTCCTTGCACTCTCGACCCACCTCTGCGAGCGCGTCCGCAATCTCGTCTGCAAACACCACCAGCTCTCGCCGACTTGACGGCCGATGCCCATGTTTCATAGCGACTGTCACGACGACCCGGTACCCCTTTTCGAGATCCCGTCTCGCCTTGCGCATCTTGTGCGCCACGTCCGCGGGTGCGACGCCCCACGTGAGCTGTACTTCTTTCGACTCCACCCTTGCGCTTTTCTTTTTGACGGCGCGTTTCACGTCCTTGTACCGCGCCTCGATCTCGGTGCGTGTCGTGATACGGACGATGGGGTGTGGGGTGGATGTGACGAGTTCGATGATGGGGCGGTCGCGTCCGCGGGTGGGCGTGGGCGTGGGCGTGCCCGTATCCGCGTTCGTGTGCGCACCTGTGCCAGTGCCGACGTACGTGGCTAACAGATCTTCGAGAGCCCGTTTACTCGGTGAAAGCTTGTTCGTGTCGGGGTCGAGGACATACACATGGGTGAACGGGATGTGGCGGTTCGTCGGACGGCGGGCGCGTCCGGGGTGGGTGTCGGCTTGTTTGAGGTTGGCACTGGCGTTGGCAGAGGTGGAAGTGGGCACAGCGGGTGTAAGGTGACGTCGGGCGGGCGGGGGAGGGGGATAGGACGGACGGACGTGGGCGTAGGGTCGGCCGGTGATCGACCGAGTATGGGGTATTCGAGGTACGGATGGTGTAGAGCGGTAGGCAGCCCAGACGCGCGTGAACGCGCAAAGGTGGTGCTGTGTATATTTCGCTAGTACATGATGTTAGTTTCGTATTGTCGTTCAGAAAAGAGACTCACAGAGGGACGCCATGGCTTCCGACTCGGCGTGAGCAAAGTTTTGAGCGGTTGTTTGTACGTGTTACGTTTACAAGGTCTTGTACAACACGTACATACAAACATGATCGTCTCCACCTACACACTCTCTTTAGCTATCATCGTTGCCACTTTGTTGTCTAACTTGTCTTGCCGTTTTTCGCCGTCACCCTGCTCTACCTGTCATCACCTAGTCTCAAAAGATAGTAGCTACATCACGAGTCGATACCCTGCATTCTGACATTCAAATCCGTGTATCAGTGATGACATAGTATTATTTGTTACATCCCGAGTTACAACAAGACAGGTCACTTCGTTCTGTTTCCCATTCGACGCCCCTCACCTTAATCGAGCCTCAACGTCAGGTTGGCACTACTTCTTCTTTCCCTTTTTCCTTCTCGCGGCAGTCGAAGCGGTCGATACTACCAAACTTGCAGGCACCTGGGACGGTACACCAAAAGCGGACCCACCTGAGCTCGAGAACAGAGATCCCGGCTGAGGGCCTGGCTGGTCCACGGGAGATGCTCCACTTTTATCATGTTCATCCTCGGCTTGAGGTGCGTCGCTCGCGCCGACGTCTGCTTCCAGTGATTCCAAAGAAGTAGACATTGAGATGGGGGTAGGAGCCGCTTGTTCTAGTGCAAAGGGATGGTGTGCCTTCAAAAGTCTCGTATGAATTCCAATCATAATATCAGCCCCGTGAGGAAGCTCTTTCTGAGCGACACGTCGTGCGAGCGCAGCGAAATTTGCAACCACCGTAGGTGATGCAATGTGGGCATACAACACGTCAAGTTCCATCTCCAGTAATTGCGGATGCCTACAGATCGATAAGCAAACATCGTAGAGGGTGGTGGAGGATGTACTTTGAGACAATGCTACATGAGAGCTCTTTTAAAATGTTGTCTCCGTCAAGGTTGCTGCGGATGTAGACAAGTGCGGCATCGCGAAGGTGATCTAATCCAACCTGAAGCATGTACTTGGTTTGACTCAGATTGTATGACAAAGCACACGAACCTTTGAGGCTAGACGATACATAGACTTGGCCGAACACCTCGGCTCATTCAGAGGGCTCGTCGAAGATCCGACAGCTGTTGTTGAGGCAAGAGGTAGGAAACTAAACTTGCCAGTATGGAGATAGTTCAGGAGCGTGTACCACCTAAAAGTCAAGCTTCATTCAGTCCAAACACGAAGAGCACACGAAACGTGAACTTGCGTTCGAAACGCGGTATCTTTGACAAGGACATGGCGACTTCTCAAAAACCGCAGACCCATGGTGATTTGGTTTCCCAATCCGTTGTCGCCTCTGGTTTCCGGGACCACTTTCTCGCTGCTCGCTACTGGACCGTCTCCATCCCTGCCTACAGTGAATGGTTCATCCTCTCTCTGCTGTTCCGGATTGTGCGTATCGGGACCGACCGCTTCAGAACCATCGTCAGATAATCTATGCAAACATTTCAGTTGGTACTCAAACAGACAATGAAGAACTTCACTCGTCGTCATCCTTGGGCGCAGACAGGTTCGAATTTGACGCGTCGGGTTTTGCGACAAGAATCTCATCACAATCGTCGAGATCGCTGTCACTCTCATAGTCGTACTCGTCAATCGGAGCATCGCTGGGAATGTCATTGTCTCCCAGGAGGTCGGCGAAGTTTATGTCTGTACTCAACACTGGATAGCAATGATGAACGAGGCAATCATTGTCTCGTGGAAGAACCACCCACGGTCCGTGAAGAATTTCGAGCTCTTGGTTAGAAGTGCATTGTTTGCGCAAAGCACACGAGGTTTCTTCACATGACCAGACATTGGAGATTTTGCGGAGAAGAGATGAAACTGTGTGTTGACAAGTTCCTCTCCGAGGAGAAGTTTCTTCACAAGTTCTTCCAAGCATTCCAGTTTGTCAGGATTTAACGTGAAATCTAATGCGGAATAAGTCTATAGAGGGACGATCATAATCAGGCGGCTACCTGGTTGAACGACGATGCCTTCGGATCCAGACGCAGTCATTGGTTGGCAAGATGCACTTGCACTCTGTTGTTGCTGTTGTTGTTGTTGTTCGAACGCAGAAACCCAGGTGGTAGCTGGTGTCGGAAATTGAAAATTTCGTCGATAATCTTGCACGCGTAGCTCCTGACTCGTAACGCTCAGCGATTGTGGGAAGGAATGGAAGTGAGATATCAAGTTCCATCGACTTACCTCTAAAGATGTACCCCTATAAGCTGGCATAGCTGTTATAGTTATGAAGAAGTTGATCTGAGCCGAACAGTCCTCCATCGTGCGGGTGACAGAGTAATCTACCATGGACGTGCCTCTCATCACCTTTGGTGGATTAGTATCTTTGGAGAGCATGAGTAGTTTCAAGGATAGTGATGATAGGACTGGCCAGCAGGAGTAGCAACAGGGGTTGTTGTTGGCTTGGACTGCTTTGAATACGAACCACCACCAAACACGCCGGATCCGAAAGCAGCAGTACCCGTCGTTCCAGTGCCAGGCGCCGCCACTTTGCTTGCAAGGAAGGGGCTGAACACTGCAGAAGTACCACCTCCAAGTGAGTTTGGTCCAGTGGAAGATTCAGGAGCGGTGAAAAGGAAGATACGTACTGTCAATTGGAGCGAATGTGGTCGTTACTGATGGAGAACGGCAATAGCCTGAGGGGTTGGGGGTTCCAGCCACCGGTCCGGAACCCGATGAACCATATTGGGTCTTGTTGACTTCAAAGTCCCAAGTCCACCCCGGGTCGTCCTTACACGTTCCCGTTTAACCCATCCATCAGTGTGGGTAAGCCAAGCCAACTGTACTCGACGGGGTGCGAGCGCTCACTTCGTGCGTAGACCTGAAGATCTTGAGGCATGGTGCAGAGAAGATTATCAACGCTGCTGACGAGCATGTCTCGGGCTGGATGTCATTGAGATATCTGTTGCCAACACGCTCCGAAGTCAACGAGGACATTGAAGCCATCATCCAGCGCGGTGAAGAGCGCACCCCCGAGCTCAACAGCAAATGCGAGGGCCAAGTCCGATAGTTCGTTGCAACAGGGCGAAGACTTCCGAGGTGGACACAAGACACTCAACTCGAACATGCTTTCCTTAGCGTGGGGAGTCATTTCAGATACATCACGCGCTGGACTGTCGAAGACATCCAAGATGCACCGGAGCAGAATTAGATGTGGTCCTCGATAATGTACACGTTTACGAGCGCGGGGACGCCTTTCGTCCAGTCTCGCCCTGGTCCGGCGTATTGGTTTTGTATGCACTTGGGTTATCGATGTGCTGATGATGGGTTTTAGGAGGGAAATGCGTGACGATGGGTGAGTTGTTTAACTTTCTTGCTGTTTCTGTTCGTTCGTCGGAGTGATGATGGAATTGTGTTTGTTTCGAGCGCGGGGAACTATGCTGTGCTCCACTCCTTGTCCTGAGGAGACTCGCAAAGGGTGCAGGCGTTCCCTGCGATGACAAGTTATAGTTATTCTGACCGACCAACTATATATACCATGGAGTAAAGAGTTGCTAATGTACTTGTCTAGGTCTTTGATGAGTTGGGATGGATGTTAACATGTGCCTGGGTGCATGTCCGTCTATAAAACCAAGTTCGACTAGCTGAACGTAAAATAGATTTCTTTCCAGCATGCCTTGTATCTGTGTGCTATGACAGTCCATGAGTTTTCTGTCGACTCTGTTCCCGCCTGAGAGCGGTGGTCCGAAATAACCACGCCAGGTTCTCATACACGACAAATGTGACACATGTGCCAGGGAGGACACGAACCAAGTTTGTTCCGAGTCCGCGGTAGAATCCATTGATGCCCTCGCCTTTCCACGTTCGTTTGATGGTGGTGGGGATATCAGGGTATAAGTGCGTCGTGGCATTGTTCTGTGCAATGGGAAGATACGTGAGACACGCAGGACGGACGAAGGGATGAAGCCCACTTGTATACGCGAACGAATGACTTGGTATGGATATGTGATCGAAAGGGCAAACAGCTTGCTTGCGCCTGACATGACGGTATAAGCCGTATTCGACTGCGTGTGACAGCACCGGTGAATCATGGCACGAGCACGTATGAGTAGTGTATGCGTACGAGTTTATCGTCCTCTGGCGTCATCGTTTTTCCTGCTCTCGCAAACTGTCTCCGTTTCCGCTCAAAGCCCCACTGCTTCAGCTCTTCGTATGCCATGAACTGCACTGCGCCATTGCTGACGCCAAAGAGTGCGAGGGATGTCCCCTTCCATAGACCGCGTATGCCCTCTGTGCTGTATATGGACGAGAACCCGTCTGTAAAGGAAGGGCTTAAGAAGGCACGAGGTGGCCGGACCGGAAGCACGCACCCCAAAGACCTCTATAGGACTTGGGATCGTCTGCACGGGTGGTAAACATGCGTACTTTGACGACCCATATCGGATTGGTCATGATAGCAGTTGCGGCACCTGCATGCACGTCAGGACATGTCGGAGGCAAAGAAAGGACAAGAGGCGAACTTGCTTCAGCGGAACAGGCGAGGTAGCCACCGGGGGACAAGCGAAAGTTTGGATCGTCTCCCGACGCGCGCCTCTTGAGCATGTTGTAGCTGGAAAGACATCGGATGAGCGATGAAGCATGTTCCGAGGATAGTCATGACGGACAAGAGAAAGTAGAGACCCCAGCTGGAGGCATTGCCGGCAATGTTGGGACCTACGCCGCGGTAGAGACCTTTCCAGCCGTGCTCTGCACGTATGTCACGCAGAGAGTACCATATCTGCTTTCCGATGCCGCCCTTGAGATTGGAAGTCGATACTTGGAGTTTTACTTTGAGGAGGTCGAGGGGGTGCATGCATAGGACGGCGACGATGCCTGCGCCGAGACCAGCTGTGGCATGGTCCTAAGAGGGGCGCTGAACGGGGAAGACGGCGGCGAGTGAAGAGGGGTACGCACGAGAGCAGAAGACGGAAAGAAACTGGGCGGGTGATGGCTTGTCATCACTTCGCAAAACTGTTACGTAATGACCATCTACGAGTTATTCCAAACTCGTCCAAGTCTTTTTTTTTCTCATGGCATGATGCTTGCTTACAAGAGTCGATTCGTACCTTGACCTCCTCTCACGTCCCCTCCTCCTCCTCGACCATGCACATCCTCTCCCTCCTCTCCCTCGTCGTGTGCATCAGCGCCGCCTCGGTCCAGCAGCAGCCTCGGTCCCCAGCAGCCTCGATCGGACGACGGCAAGTCACCATCACAGCGCCATCTCCCTTGCCCTCGCAGTGCACCACCACATGCAGCCCCGTCTCCAGCGAGGTCAGCCTAGTGAGTATCCTTACTCTCTCTCTCTCTCTTCCCCGGCGCCTGTTCCCCGCGTCGGAGTTTCAATATCCTCGTCCTCGACTCGGACGTTGTTTCGGTTCCGGGTCGTCGTTGACGTTACCCCCTTAGGGATGTCCCGTCACCGCATGCTGCACCACCACGTTTGAGACGCAGTACTACAACTGTCTCGAATGCGTCGGTATGGCGCTCAACGTCGCCAACTATTCGACCTCTCAGAACAGTCTCAACCGTACGTGTCTTTCATTGTCCCCAGCTGGATCCTGATCTCATCTGTTGCTCGGCCCAGTGCTCTACACGACTTGCGTCGACATGGGGTTCGTCTTGCCACGGCTCGAGCTGCCTGGCCAGACGAATGCGAGTGGTAGTACCACTGCCCCGACCGGATCGATCGGCCCCGCATCCCTAACCGGGGCGGCGCTTGGCTTGCGGTGGTATGGTGGCCAGGGAGAGGCACTGATCGGTGCAACAGTGCTCCTCGGGCTCGTTGGGCTGTGGTAATCCCGCGGAGCAGACCAGCGTGGATGGCTCTTATTCAATCCACGACCAAACTCTTTGCATCAGCCAGGCACACATGACTTTTGGGACTATCTAGCATTCACTTTTGGCTTACTTATCTCACTCTAAACTTCACCCATGGACTCTGCGGCCTAGAACGAAGGCAGTATCGGGTTGTATATGACGCTACACGAACATAAGGATACACACATACACTTACTATCGAGGGTAATTACCAGCCTTTCCATACGTTCATTTACAAACGTGCATCTTTTGGTATTTTACGAATTGCCTGTCGAACGCCGAGATCTCCCAATACGTCCTCTGCGCCAGCAAGGATAGCGTCGAATGGCGACGTTCGATGGAACTGTGTATCAACATGTCCAAAAGTCTGACCGAGGGAAAAAAGAATGATACGCACATTCTCGACAATCTTTCCCATCCCGCCCATCGTGATACCCCGCCCACCAAACATTTGGGTCGCATCTTGGGCCGTTTCGCGGCCAGAGCGCGAGATGAACCTACACAAGTCAGTGGACACGTGAAACAACCAGAGCCACCAGCGATCGAGCGTACTTTTTAAGAAGAGCAATAGGCCCTGCCAGTTTATCCGATTGCTCCCCATAGTTCATCTGTACAGTTCAAGACGTTCGGGACAATCAAACACCATTTCAAGCGAGCTTTGACGCACATGGTTCATCTGGTGCGTGATGGTCTCTATCCACGCCTGACACGCCTCCACGCGCTCGATCATCAGCGCCAGTTTCGCACGTATGACGGCCTGAGCGTGCAAGGGCTTCTTGAATGCGATACGCTGATTGGTCCACCTGAACATGCACAGGTCAGCACACGAAGCAATGCATCGCTGACAACGGACTTGAGGCATTCTTCCACGACCACCCGTTGTGCGCCCAGGCTCGTGGCAGCCACCATCCACCGCTCGTGATTAAAGTTGCTTAGGATGACATACAACCCCTGTCCAACGTTTCCGAGCATGTGCGACGCGGGAACGCGTGCACCGTCAAAGGTCACGTATGCCGTGCCTGCCGTAGACGAGTAAGACGTTTTGACAGGCTTTGTGGACACGTTGTCAGAGCGGGGAATGAGGAGGACCAGTGGACCTTGCTACGGGTACACTATTGTCAGACACCACGACGAAAAAGAAGAGGAATGGTGCATACGTCGGTCTGGCACAGCGTAGTAAAGTAGTCCGCAAACGTGCCATTCGTAATCCACCTGTTCAAATGTTCGACATCGTTCTCTCACGCGAAAAAAAAGGCAGCCTACTTTTTAGTCCCAGTGACCACCCAATCGTCGCCGTCTCTCACTGCGACCGTCTGCACGCCAGCCACATCACTGCCTGCAAACGCTTCCGTGATGGCAAGCGCAATGTACTTTTTTCCACCAAGGATTTCAGGTACATATCGAGCTCGGATGTCCGGTGATCCAAAATTAAGGATGGGTGGCAAAGCAATCACACCACCGTTGAGCAACCCATCCACGAAACCACGCGTCCCGAAACGGGCCATCTCGAGGTTGAGAATGAGCTGATCGGGGTATGAGTGACGACACAAAGACCGCCGGTACGGGCAACCCCTCACCTCGTGAAAATGATCGTAGGCTTCCGGCGTGACGACCCCACCCATGAGCTTCCGTCCTTGTAGATGCTTCCCCGGACCGATCCGCATCGCCAAAAAATTCATCGCGCTGCCCACCCCCACCGTCCAAGACACGTCGTCGTCAGTCAGGTTCGCGTCGTCACACACCGCCCAACACCGAGTCGGACGCACCTCAGCTTATCCACGAGCGCCTGCGATACCCGCTTCCCATTCTCTTCACACTGCACCGCCTCGGGATACACCTCCGTCATGAAAAACGCGCGCACGGCGTTGTGAAACTGCTCATGCCCGTCGTTGTAATACGGGCTGTGAAACCCGGCACTGAGCCATGTCGGCTCGGCGTAAGGGACGCGGGAGAGCGCGCCGGGTGCAGGCGGTTTGATCCGTTCGGTCTCTCCACGGACGGTCCCGATGTGGAGGCGGGCGTATTGGGGGCGGAGGAGGACTTCGTGGCGGTGGAGACCAAAGAAGACGTCGGTCGCGTCTTTGCCGGCTGTCGGTGGGTGTGGGCGTTGAGTGAGTGCGTTCCAGGGGGGTGACGATACTTGGTACTTACCGACGCCGGGTGCCAAGAGGACGTTGGCGCCCCCTGGATGGAGGTCTGCGAACCGCGTGAGGTCGTAGACTTTGGCATCGATCACGATCCACTATATGGAATAGGTTGTGAGCGACGTGTCTTGAAGATTGACTCAAGAGACTTGCCAAGTCGCCTTGCTTGTTGTGCTACGTTTCAATATGAGGTTAGTCCCCGTGCAACATACTAGACTGAATCGAGGCTGGTCTACCTGTGCAACCTCATCGACAGTAAATTCCTTGGACGACATTCCGAGTGCCTGTGTCGTATCGGGTGAACCTGGCAGTTTCTCACAAGATATATAAACACGTGAATTGTCCGAGTAGTACTGTACACAAGTAATACGGTGAATGTATAGGTTACTCTAAGTAACAAGTTTTCGATGGGGTGCATTCCAACATACTTGCACGCTCCAGTCCTCATCGTCTAGAGCTAAACCCACAGTTTAGCCAGCGAAGAATGGAATTGTACAGGAGAAACGTACCCTGAACAAGAATCCGAGCTAGTGTGTGCATACAAGATCAGCCAACACAACTCACAAGCAGGAAAATTCATACGCACATCTTCGGGGGTCAAGCGACCCATAGCCTGTCACAAACACACCACTTGAGCGACAAGACAGCACCGAAAAACAAGAGGACTCATACCGACTCGTCGGTAGACAACGTCGCATTGACCATGGCCGACTTTTTCTCTTGAAGCTAGTGAAGCGTTTGGTTATGCTATGCAAATTCATGAATGGGGTTGCGTACTTGAACAATTCGACTTTCTATGCTGTCTTCTATGACGAGCTTGATGGCTTGAATAGGTCGATGCTGGCCAAGCCGGTGAATGCGGTCCATGGCTTCTGTGGGTCAATAAGTAAACCGTGCTTCACCTCGTGGCAAGTATCCTTACGGTATTCGACAGCCGGATTCCACCAACTGTCCATGAGATAGACGTGCGAAGCTTCCGTCAAGTTCAATGCGACACCACCAGCTTTCAAGGATACCAGGAAAACGGTCACATGGACGTTGTTCACTGGAATCCGAGTGTCAGAAACGCAGAGGTGCCAAGAGGAAACCTTTTGGCATACTGAAGTGTTGGATGGTAGCGTCGCGAGCCTGAGGTGACATCGTCCCTTCGAGTCGACATATCTAAAAAAGATAAGTACTTAAAACGTAGGCAATGATAACACCGACCTGGAATCCAGCTTTCTGTAACCTGAACGCAATCAAATCCAAAAAGTTGACAAATTGGCTGAATACGATGCTTTTCGTGGTGGCGTCTTGTGTACGAAGATTGGACAGTTCTTCGACGAGAGCTTCAATCTTGGAGGACGAACGCCAGATATCTAGGTTGAGCCGTCCGATAATGCCCTGCCTCGCAGTTGGCGAGGTCGTTTCCAACTCAAGTGCAGGTCCTTCAAGGTCAATGGTC
The DNA here is from genome assembly GCA_038088775.1 of Boletus barrowsii. NCBI lineage: Eukaryota > Fungi > Basidiomycota > Agaricomycetes > Boletales > Boletaceae > Boletus > Boletus barrowsii. The sequence goes on along the minus strand of JBBPJP010000075.1, from coordinate 49,889 downwards.
AGGGGGAGATGACAGACTGGGCATTCAGGCTACGATGGCAGGTATCATTAAGACGGGTTGCAAGTAAATCAACAAGATACATACGTTGATGTCCCCGGCAGTACTCAGATATTGGTTCATACACTCGCGATCAAAGATGTGACGGCACTTGGCTTGAATAGCATCCTCGGCTATATCATTGCAAAGCCTGCAGACTGTGGCTTCGCTGAGTTCCTCGCTGTTGAAGAACGTGTTTCCGTTGCTCTTGCTACGGAGAACCAGGTCAGGGTGACAGGCCATTTGGCGCATACGGGTAATTCTGATAAAAGCACGTCAACCCAGATAAAATCAGAAGACGAGATATACGTACAAACTAAAGATATTAGAATAGTCTGATCGGAGATGTAAGGTGAGAAAATATCAAAGAAAGCAGGTCAACTCACTATTCAGGACAGTTCCCGAATCAGCGTAGGTACTGAACTGACGCTTGGCGTCAGTGAACAATGAGAGATACAACTCTTTCTCTTCTGGGCTGAAGTAATCCCTCCGAACAACGACCGTTCGAGGGGGAAGTCCAAGATCATCAGCGCGTTGAATCTAGAAGATTACATGTTCCGACCCATGAGTTAAAAGTATGAGGAAAACATACCTTTGTTCGTCTGAGCATCATACGTTCCAAGAGGATCCTCAGCTTCCTGAAAGCCGTCTTGCCAGGCCCTTCCATGCCGTTTTTTTGGATGGGCGTCAAAATTTCGTTGTTCCATAAACATGTCTAATTTGGCATTCGAATGAGACGATTCACGTCACTAGACAGAGGAACAATATCCTACATGTTGCATCGGGCTATGACCACATTCTACGAAGCATGAATTTAAGTATGTCATCATTCAAAGGGGAACTCCAAACACATACCGTCACAGTTCTTTTTATCGGAGAACTTCCAATGGAGAGATTTGCAATCACATTTCTTGCCTGCGAGACAACCCGTGAGTTAGCATAAAATCACGAGAAGATGACATACAGAAGTAGTATGCGAAGGGATCCCCTCCTAAGAAACGAATCATGCTGTATAGTTCTCCGACACGGTTCTGTAGTGGCGTGCCCGACAAACACCACTTGTAGTTGCTATTCAGCTCAAAGCAAGCTTTGGCGGTGTTAGTGGAACGTTCCTTGATGTTATGGGCTTCATCAAGCTGTGTACGCAGGTGAAATCAGTACTGTTGGCAAACTATGCACACAAAACGTACGACGATCCGGTTCCATTTGATTCGGTGAAGGGGGGAGGCCTCCTTGACGATATGACCTTTACGTTTGAAACCTCTCTCTTGTTTTCGGAAGCAACTTTCTACCACGGCGTAACTGGTAAGGACCTGGCCATAGTCAGCATCGTGAACCATAGCACAGCCGCAAGTTGACATACGACATCATATTGTTTGAGTTCTTGGGGATTCACGATGCGAGAAGCACCGTGCCAAACAAGAACATTCATACCCTCCGTGTGGGCATTGATCTCATTGCGCCATTGCATGATTGCAACAGTCGGTCTAAGGAGTGCTTACTATCATTACGCATGAAGACTAGAAGGATACTCACGCAATGACGAGATTGGGCCTCTTCAGGTCCGATACGAAGAGGGAAATCATTTGAATGGTCTTCCCCATGCTGTACGAAAAAAAAAAAAAAAAAAGTTCAAGACATTCTTGACGAAGAGGACGTGATGCCTTACCCCATTTCATCCTTGAACGCCAAAGGTTCAGTACCCTGGAGACAATAGTGTGGCACATGCTTACCGCCAACAAGCCACCTTGCCAAATACTACGCTCTTGCTTTCCCATCCACCAAAGAGACTCTTGCTGGAACGGTAAAAGTGTGACCTTTAACCCAGCGGGCTGTTCCGCTTTCTCGGGAGTGATCACAGGAATTTCTTCGAGGTCCCCCCACACATCCCGAAGTTCCGGGTGATGCTTCTGCAACGCCAGGGAAGTTTTTTCCGCCTGCGACATTTGGTGAACAGACCCTCGCCCAATAAGCAGATCCTAGACATACCCAAGTCAACTGGCGGCCAAGCTTCAGAGCTAGTAAACGCTGTTCCTTCTTGGTTTCGAGCCGCTCCCGACGCGCGAGACGGCGTTTCTCATACCACGACATGGGCTCCGGAGAACTTTTAGCTTTCCTCTTCTGGGGTTGCGCCTTCCCCTTCCCCTTCCCCTTTCCTTTCCTTTTTGACACGAGCTCCTCATCAATGCTTTCCAGCGCAGATAGCTCTGACTCGTCACCACTTTCAGCAGATTCATCATAAAGTTCTCCATCGCTATCCATCGTGCGCGTTGGAGACCCATTCGCAATGACACGGCTCCTTGAAGTTGATGTGCCGGCGCCAGACCTTTGTTGAGTCTCGCGGCGCGCAGTCTCGTGGGACGCTGCGATAGCCACCATAAGCGCTTCCGAGTCCGAGTCCGACACTATCCCACTCCCGTCGGAATCCACGTATGACCCATCGTGCTGTGGTTCATCTTCAGAGGAGGCTTCGTCATTGTCAGGCTCAGGCGTATCGATGACCCTTGCTTTTCCCTTGCCCTTATTCCTCGTAGGGATGGGTTCGGCCTATATTGGTTGGCCGACTCAGCGACACCGTTGCGGACGAAGACGAACGTTCAACTCGCCTTTGTCTTCAAACCCCGCACAATGGGCACCTTGACGACCACAGCATCTGCAACGACTCTTCGTTTGGGAGCAACGTAGACATCTACATCGTCTTCTGCGGCGCGTTTGCGAGCGTTCCTTGTTATGGCAGAGGCGCCTGGTTTTTTCACAGGGGCCAGCTCTGGCTCAGACGTGTCAGGGGTTTCAGGTTCCACAGAGTTTGAGGTGCTAAGAGGGGTGACTGAGGTGCTCGTAGTCGTTGTCGTCGTCGCAGGTGTTCTAGAGTTGCGGCCACGTTTTCTTGCGCCGGCCATGGCTAGACAGCAATGGCCACACGAAGAAGGGAGGGGACAAGAGCGTCGCGAAATGAAAACTTACAAGACGCGTCTGTCAATTAGTGGCTGAACTCCAGGATCACGTGATTCACTCCCTTTGTGCCACAACCGCGACGCGCTCATTGGGCGATATTTGAGTCACCACCAAGCTGTAAAACCGGCGGCAGTATTGTCAAGCTCGACACAGGTTTGTGGGGAACTTGGCAATAAATTTTCCCTGTGCATACAACGCGGCTTCAAAGTTTCAAGCTTCAAGATAATGACACGCTCCTCACACAGACTTATCTATCCCAAACGAAAAGAAAAAGCAAGGCACCATCATAGGACACAAGATCTGAGATGCCCTGACGCCTTCTTTTCGTCAAACCAAGTGAGTCGATGACGTTCAGAACGTACCTGACTTGCCTTTGTGGCTGCTTCGAAAACAGAAGACAGTGATTTCCGTTGCAAGCCGACGACGCGTTGCACGTTTTATGCATTCTACTCGACCACTTCGATTCCTTCCCATCTCACCCGCGTCGAGTCCCTCTCGCTTGAAGTTATTTGATTTATAGAGTGCAATCCCAGGGAGCGGAGAAGAGTGGGAAGACGGCGTCGGTGACTACCACGGCCACTGAACCCATTCCGAGGACTTGAACGAGGTACCACGATTCCAGGCTATACATAGCTATACGCATTCCGCAGCAACTCTGTCGACTTTGGAATGCAGAGTAGTTTCAGCGGTCCGATGCAAGCGAATACGGTACGGTCCGAAGTGTCCCATTCATGCACACAAATGATTGATCGTGAGGATGATATTTGGGGACCCTTTCGCTATTTCGCGAGCCCACGCGGCAACCTGCGGCAACGTGGATAGGATGCGATACGTCACACGACGTTCCACGGACGAGTTCGAGCGCGGAACAACAGGCACTTTCCGAGATTTGTACTCGCAGACCAGATGTCTTCATCGATCATCTCCTACGCACATATACATTTCGGCTACTGCCGTGTGGTGGTAACCAGAATACGTACCACTCGGTGCAAACGCGGTGATAATCTCACTGTGAGGACGTGGCTAATCGATGAAAAAACTGCCTCGTGTAGGCAATTCCTTTAATCTCGGTTCACGATCTGTGCAAATTTGAAAGGGAAGGTTTGAAAGCGACACTCGAACTAGTACTGTTGCAGGGCACAGATGTGCGATTGAATCAAGTTTCCGTTTTCGCCTCTGGTTTCAAAGTAGGGCGTGACGCTCTCCGTTTCGGCCAGCGGACAATGTCGGGAACGACACCCATACCAATATTCGAGATTGGGAACACCGTCCAAGGTTATCTCCGGGAAAACAATCTCGCCTGTGCTCGGAGACTGCCACTCATACAATCCTATAGCCCCTCTGTGTCTACAACATTAGTTGATGTATGGAGTAAGCCTGAGAAGTGTTGGTAGGCAAAAACTTCCTTGCCATGCGTTCAGTAACCCCTAGTCGGACAAGCGATGAGTGCCTTTCCATGGAAACTCCTATACGCGGACTTCCGTCCCGTCGACCACGCGAAACTGCACTCATATGACTTCATCGTATTGAACAAGCGTCTACAGAGTACCTACAGGCTCCGCGGAAACGCACGAAATGATGAAGTCCATCAAGAAGCAGGAACATCTGACAGAGCCAGAAGCCTTCATGCGCAATTTCCTAGTTATCTCGATGGAGCCAGTGCCTTGATACCGGATCGAAGTTAATCCTTTGCGCTACCATGGGAGTACGAGTAAGTTTGGGGCATCTATGACACGACTGGCGGAGGAGACGGGGAAAAAACGTACTCCACGCTTGATGGGATCTAAAAGTTCAAGCCAGTAAATTTCTTGGTGTTGAGGACCCTGGGCCTGGATGCGCAACGGCACCGTTAATATCTTGATCGATGGTATGATGGGAGGGTTGTAACGGATACGGGAACGATCGATCCGGTGCAGTCTGGTGTTGGTCTGGATGGGATGATCTACTCGAAGAAGTTGTTACCGCCTCGCCAAACTGGTTCAGAATTCGCCCATCTCCGACAGCGCCAGAGCCCTCTGTGTGTGAATATCCCGGCGGGATTGGTTCGAGAGAAGTGTTTGTAAGTAGCGGCGAATATTGTGAAGGTAAGATGTTGACAACTGGAGGGTTCACTGTGTGAATCGTGCTGGGTGTCAACCCTATGTAACCTCTAGGAATCACGAACGAACCTGAGCCGGATCCCTGGATCCTGTATCCCACCTTCCCGGCGGTTTCTCCGTGGGTAGGTCGCTGATATGGTTCCCGAATTAAGCGTTCAGCTTCGATTCCAGATGTTCCTTGCTTCAGAGAACCCATTATCTGACGTGGCCCAGAAGGGTGAGAACTAAGAGCGATAAAATTATTCGGTGGATTTCCGGGCGATGTTCCAAGAGTATTTTGTCTACCATACGGCAGAGTTTCAGACGCAAGAGAATATGTGTTAAGCGAGGGCCCTCCCATCATATTAGACATCGAGCGTGTGAGGGTATCGATGGCATAATTGTCCTCAGCCACTTTGACGACGAGTGGAAAGTCATGTCTCTGCGTAGCGGTAGGTTTGGTGTGATAATTGACCGGAGGGGGGGAAATAGACGTCATTTTGTGAGCTGAAAGAGGATCACATGAAGGCCATATGGATTGGCGAACTGGTGAATGAGGCAACACGGATAGAGAGGGCGGAGGCGATGTGGATGGTGACACCGAGGGTATCGGGTTGGGCGACTGGAAGTTGGTCGGGACGACGTTGGGTGCATCAGGCAATGATGCGCCGGATGAGATTAGAGTTCCCGCGTTTTGAAGCATGCTTTTACTTGCAACTGCGGGAGACGAAATGTCATCCGGAGGAGCGTAAGCGGGCCTTTCACTGGGATCATAAACAGAAGAGTTGTGCAAGAACGAAAACGGCGGAGGGGATTGTGACCGGGAGGGCTGGGCCAAAGTTTCTTCTAGGGACAAGATTTCGTGACGCACTGCGAGAGATTGTTCGGTAGTTACTTCAGTGGCGTTTTCTGGCTGAAGGTCGTCAAAAGCAGGTGGGGGAAGTTGCTCGTCGACAAGCGAGTATATGGGAACTTCTTCAAGATCAGCCTCAGGTGATGATTGGGCCAAACGATCGGGCAGGCCATCTTTACGAGGGGCCGTTGCAGGTGATTGGATGACTACTGGAGCAACGACAACTGGGGCCGCTTCATACGGATTGGGTAATCGCTCGTGTTCCTTGATGGCAAGAAGTGAGGGTGAAGGTGCAGTCGCCAGTTGTTGTCCCAATGATGGAAACGAAGGTGCCGTTCTACCTGCGGCAACAAGCAGGCGAGTCTCGACGGATGTTCCCTGCGGGCCCAAATTTTCACGAGTTCCACGGACTTCAGGTTCGAGAGTGGCACTTTGTAATGGAGAATAATATGCCTGAGGGTTGCTTGAATGCAACCAAGTCACGGGTGAGGAGTTTGGGATCTGCAATAGTGGTCGGGGACGCGTTTCACCCGCCTCTGGACTAGAAGGACATAGAACTGCGGGTTCGAAATGCCGCGAATACTCTGGGCTGCTGTCGAACATCGAAGTCGAGAGCGACGCTTTACGAAGCAAATCTGGCGAGGCTTGACTCCCACCAGCGATCAGGAAAGCTGAGGAGGGGGGATATTTGACCGGTTGTAGAACGGAGATGTCGCTTGAAGGTAGATTTGACGACTTGTGGTTAAGTGCGCTTGCATAGAGGCGTTGGGCAAAGGATAGTCCTTGCACAGGAGATCTAGAGCAACCAAGACGCGAGGGCTCCACATACGGATAGGCCTTTTCCTTTCTCTCTGGTTGTTTCCGTTGGATGGTATAACGCAAGGTAGCGTCACGGTCATTGGTTTCTCCAGTCCTGATAGAACTCGCATATGCTTGCGCAGGGGTTACCGCGCCGACCTCACTGATGCGAAGTGGGGTTCGAGCACCGCGAGTTTCAGCAGTATAGCAGGTTGAGTGATGGTCACTGGCAGAGTCATGATAAGCTCAACTCCGTCATTAGTTGACAAAACCCACTAAGCACCGCCACGCCTCAGTCCCTGTTGACTTTGCGAACTTGCATTATCGTGGCAACTCATCCGCACTTGTTAAATACAGTCGATGGTTGCGAGGAGAAATTTGCAGCAATCCTAAAACATGTGCATGCGACACCAGTGACAAGTCCTGGCAGCTTGGCTCCTACTTGTTACATAACCAAACCTATGCAAGTCAAAAGACTTCCCTCGACTCTTGGAGGCTTGCAAGAATGTATCCCAATGACAACCGAAACACTAGTATCAACTCGATATTCAAACATGTACAAGTGATTAAATACAAATCCGCTGGTTGACAAGAAGAGTTGACGAAAACCACTTTGGGCACTTTGGCCAGAATAATTTAGAACCCGCCGTCGAACCCGTTGTCGAACCCGTTGTCGTATCCGTCCCCATACCCATCTTGAAAGCCTGCCAGACAAAGTCAGGAAACGAAGCGTGCAGAACCTAGTACAAACCCTGGTCAAAGCCCTGATCTCTTTCGTATTCGTCATGATTCTCGAAGGCTTCCGTGAGGAGGACACCGCCTAGCAGGCCGGCACCGCCTACGTGTCAAAATCCAAGTCAGCTTCAATGCTACCTAAGTACCATCTCCACGAACCTGCCGCCACCGCTGTTCCCAAGCCAGGCCCTTTCTTGCGCTGCTTGCGCTCTTCCTCAACGTAAACCACCCTTTCTTGGGGCGGATAGTCTGAGAAAGCACGTAATTCGCATCCGAGTACGTATAGAGAGATTTCCAAACACACCTCTGTTCCCGGGAGGATAGTATCCACCTTGCGGGGCATTGTAATAGCCTTGGGGAGGCTGTCCATAAGAGGGTTGATATCCTGAGTATCCACCATATCCCTGCGGGGGCGGTTGAGGGCCGTCGTATGGGGAGCGACTGTAAGCGCGATCAGGGGGAGGAGGACCCATGGGTGCGAAGCCCTGGGGAATGGGGCCGAGGGGGTGTTCCCAGCATGAACGCGGGGGGTTCTCGCGCATGTTCACGTAGAACCTAGAGATCAAGATAAGCACAGCTCCTGTAGTTCAGCGGGTGGCACACCATTGCCTGTACCTGCATGAGAAGATAATCAGCGTCAATCAAGCCGAGGGTGGGAGAAGATACAGACTCATAGTTGTACTGTTGTATCCACCCGTGGGGCAGGTCTCTCGTGTCCGGGTTGGGAGGAGGAGAAGCCATGCTGGAGGTGAAAGAACAGTCTGCGTGAGGGGGCGGAGCTTCGTTTTATACCGGGGATGGGCGACACGGCAGGCAGTGCACGCAGTTTGTCTCTTGTGGACGCTGCTTTGCTGTCGTTTACGCAGCGCGGCCCGAGCGCAGACACATTTCCAAGGAAATCACGGACAGACCATGTACGGAGGATCTTGTATGTATCGTAGAGAAATATCGACAAAAACCAAGTATAGTATCAGCAAAGCGTCGACAGAAAAACCCAACCAAATCGATGCGGCGTGTCGTGAACGAACTGAATCTGATCAAAGAAAAAGAAACAATGTTTTCGGCCGTTTACTTCCTCTTCTCAGCCTTTTTCGCCTTTTTGGCAGGTGGAGGTGTCGGATCGTCCGACTCCTCCTCTGAACTTCCATCATCAGATCTCTTGTCCTCGCCTCCCTCCTTGTCCTCTTCATTCGATTCATCGTCAGAAGCCCCTCCTGACTCCGATGAGGCGACAGCCTCGGCTGATTTGGGTGCAGGCTTCGTCGGTTTCTATCGCTTCTGTTCAGAACATGAATACGTAAGTGTGATAAAACAGCTTACAGAGATAACCTTCTTTTCGGGCTTCTCAGCGGGTAGCTCTTTCCTTGGCATCTTAGAGGTCCCTTCTGATGGGACATGGTTTAGGTTTGCTGCGTTGTATTTGGCTAACTCCTCTTCGTGGGTTTGCTTGGCAGCAGTCACTCTGTCGAAATACGGCTATTCGCGAGGATGAGAGGGGTCGACATCGGAGAGAGCTCTTCACTATTACCTGTTTCTTCTCCACAGGGAGCGCATTCCACTGCTGAGAGATCAGGCTCATAAGTTCCCTGTACTGGATGTCCGGGTTCTTCTTGCGAACATCATTGCGAATGTCGTTCTGGAAGAGAATGTACGCAGAGGGAGGGGCCTTGGGAGCATTAGGGTCCTTGGGTTTTTTCTCTCGCTTCTTTCGTTTACCGGCTTCGTCTGCACCCAGAGACGTGAGTTTGCGTTTCTTCGATGTGGCTGGAATCGCGTCGATGGCCGCCTGCAAGGCCGCGACGACCTCGGGTTCATCAAGTGGCGCTTTGAAGACTACCTTTGCAAGCGCGTCAGCGAAATTACCAAACTGGCGCATCGCCTCTGCAGCGGTGGATAGTTTGGTGATGAACTGCAAATAGAAGGGGGCGTTCAGATAAGCGGTCATCGACGCGACGCGCATACTTGCCTCAGCCCTCGTAGTATCCAGATCAGAGGATTGTTCCTGTATAACTTTTGGGGCCATGACCGGAAGTAGGCGTGGAGACGCGTTTAGAGTAGTTTGGGAGAGAGAGGCAAGGAAGGATTAGTAGTGTGAAAATCAACTAGAGTTTTGTTGATAGTTGCAATTATAAGCTTTTGTTTGTTGATGCCTATTAGGTTCGTTACATTGAAACCCAACTAGCCATCAGGTAAGCATCGCTATTCGTGCAATTATCGGCCAAGTGTTTGCATGACTGGGGCAATGGCAATGGTCATCGTACCTGTGTTATGAGAATTCATGAGTCGACGTGAGAACCAACCATGTGCAGTCAGGACCCGTATACTGCGTGTCGCATAGGCAGCAACGCAGTACTCGCTTTCTTGTAGTGGCTAGAACCACATTAAATCATGCGTATCGGGTGCTGGCGTTGCTCGCAGCTGCCAAGATTTGGAACGTTGACTCTTGACTCGCAGACCATGGACGATCGCTTCAGAAAGGCTCCTACGCACCGCTTCCAGCGTGGGCCACAACCCGTGCCGTTGTGCCGTTGATCAGATTGACACACCGCTTCAATCGGAGACAAAAAACGATGGCCACACTAATACGCCCTTGGCTGGTCAGTGCGCTTCAATCCTCAGCACCATCACAGAGACAGAACTCGCAGGCGGTTGAGCGTAGCAACGCTCTGCGAAGGCGAAAAGGCTTGTATACCGTCTGCGTTTCTTCTCTTCTTTCCGCGTCTCGTTTGCACAGAAATAAGCCGTTTAGTGTTGCCCAAAAACGCTTGAGAACCAAGGGACGGCAGAGAAAAAAAGAGAAAAATCTGTCCAGATGGATAGTATGTACCCGAATGTGCCAAATCAATGGCCGCAGAATGTCCCCGACTCCCAGCACGTCCACGTTGACGGCGCGCCGCCCTCAAACGACGACTGGAAAGACCGTTCGGCACCTAACGCCAGTGCGGGAGGGTCAACTGCTGCGCAGCCATTGGATCTGAGCGACTTTGGGTTGGGCGATATACCGGGTAAGCGCCCATCAACCTACTTGCCCCGCGGTCTCGAACAAATTGTTAACCTTTGTACTCGACAGGCCCGTCGACCTCCACCTCAATATCACCGCCACCCCAGCCATACTATGCTCATCCCTATCAAAGCTTCTACATCTCCACCGTTCCTGCCCCATACAATGCCATGGCGTATGGTTCCATGTCTTGGACAGGTTCTTCGGCACCATTACCACTCTCAAGTTACTCGACACTAAACGGTGCGACGACGTCCCAACCCTCAACATCGCAACAGCAGATAGCATCTCCTCCCCTTCCGCACACTCAGCCTCAACTCATGATCGAGTAAGTGGATGAACATTTCGGGTCTGCTGCGACTCATGCTTATCTCACAGTCCCGCATTGACGACGATCAGTGATACAGAGACCCCTCGGCCATATTCACAATCTTCAAGCCAAGTTGTGCCGTCAACGCAACAAACTCAGCAACGACAACAACCCCAATATCAGTATCAGCCACCTACATTATCAATTAATCCCTCTTACGTCCTTCCATCACATTTTTATTCGCATTCCTCACAACATCAACATGCACAATCTCAATCTCAGCCTACCACGCTCTCTCCTCATGTTCTTCATTCTCCCTCTACCTCCATGACCGGTGCCTTGTCTTCCTTTTACTCTCCCTCCACGTCATCTGCATCAACGAGCACTTCCGCTGTCTCGATCAATCCTCAGGCCCGAAAGGACAAATTCTCGGCTGATATCAGGCCACTTCTCCAGCCTAATGCATTCACTGGAGCGGGTGCTGTCAATTCTCTTGTTTCGCACATCGACGACTTCGGCTCTCAGGACATAGACCCGACTACCCGACTGGAGATATTGACGAAAATCAGAGATAATGCCGGTAATCATTACTTCCGAGCGTGGCTAGAGAACATCACTGCGATGGATATCACCCGCGAATGGTTGAAAGCTGGTCTCATGGCTAAAAGCGACAGCATTTTAGTCGAAACCATAATGCCGTTGCTTCATGTCAGTTTGGTTCGAGTTGTTGGAGCGTGAATGAGTCTGATGGGTTACCTTTAGATCGTGGATAGGCTCCCTATGACGATTGATTCCCTGAAGGCGTCAAAGCTAGGCAAGATTATTGTCAAACTAGTCAAAGAACCACCAGCACCAGGTGAGCGTCGTTTCGGCATAATTCATTCTACCCCTGCACCCGATGGAGATATACATACGTCAGTCCTTGGGTTAAAACGTGCTCATTTGTCGTATCATAATCTAAGCGAAAAACCTCATGTATCTAACAATTGTCTGCCTGTCATTGTCCTGCTGCAGCGATCAAGGATATGGCGTCAAATTTAGAGCGGAAGTGGCGTCTGCTGGTTGAAACTGCCACGAAACAGGCAGAAAGCAATCCAACTGAGGGTGGGTCACGTCACTCTGTTCCACGGACCGACGAGCGCTAACTTTTATCCTAGATGTGAAGATAAAGAAACGGAAGCTGAGCGAACCACCGGCTGCCAAAGCACCACCACCCGCAAAGAAAGCTGCCGTTACACCTGCCGCGTCGTCATCCAAGGTAACCGTGAAGAAGGAGGCAAAGCCCGTATCCTTACCCGTCAAAGACTCGCGCTCGGATTCGTCGTTTTTCTCGGCCCCGAAACCCAAACCGAAATTACCGAGCTTTAAGAAGGCCCCAGTGAGCGCCAAGAAGGAGCCGGATACGAATGTCGCACAACCATCGTCGATCGATCCATTTCAGGAAGCGCTCAAATCCATGGGTAAGGGTCGGAAAGCGTCTCCGCTCGTGTCCACTCCCCCTCCCGTTCTGGCAGCTAGCACGCCTCCCACAACCAATGCCACTGGTAAGACGAAGCGAAAAACAGTCTCGTGGGCGCCGGAAGGTCAGCTGGAGTCGATTCGGCTGATCGAACGTGCTGTCTACGACGATGATCCTGTAGATGTCAGCGCTTTGCTCTATTTTCACGTGTACTGTACATTGATATCGCGTGTCTTGGACTGGTCCGATAGGGTATACATACTACGCACAGTCTTCGCGATCTTGATCGAGGAGAAGGAGCGGCGTTGCATGCACATTTGTTCGAAGAACTCATTGACTGGACGGATCCAATAAGTGAGTCACCGAAACCATGATGACACCTTTTCGATCGCTAACGGCAGGACCCAAAAATTCATTTTTATAGCCATCGATATCCCTATAGATATTGAACTCACGCCACGCGGCCTGCAGAGCGTGGAGAAGACTGCTCAAGAGGAACGAGAGCAGACCGCATTGGGTGCGCTCTACATGAACGCAGCGCAGATACCAGACAGTCCAGCTGAGCTTGCTGTGACGATGTCGGAGGAGGATGTAGACGCGTCTGTCAAGATGATGACGGTGGGAGCGGAGAGCGACATCGTCTTCTGGAGTGGCACTGTACAGACACCGCAGGTGTCCGTCGCGGACCTCGTGAACCAGCTTGCAGCTGGTGGCGTAGATCATCCGATGGACGATTCCACTGTGGGCGGCGGCGGCGGCGTGCCGGTGGGGTTTGACCCAAACATCCTGTCGTCCATACCACCCGAACAGATGCAACAATTAATGCAGCAAGCGCAAGCGCTGCTCAATCCGGGGCAAGCGTCGGGTGGTGGTGGCCAGCTACCGCCTTTTGGTGGTGCGAGCCAGGCACCGGATTGGAACATGCCGGGCCAGTTTCAAGAGCTCGGGCAGGAGTTTGGTGGAGACGATGCCAGCGTTCGAGCTCGATGGGCAGCTGACAGGGGTCGAGGACGCGGGATGCGTGGACGCGGTGACCGAGGGAGAGGCGATGAGGGCTCGTATAGAAGTAGTAAACGAAGACCATGCAGTTTCTTTGCAGAAGGAAGGCGAGCATCAATCACATCTGAATGTGAGACTGTAAAAAAACTGACGCACCCGTCTTTCGTGACCGCAGATGCAGATATGGCGACCAATGCGACTTTAGCCATGAACCTATTTTCTAGCGCCCCGCTATTCTATCCGGTTTCCCTTCTTTTCTTATTTGCATGCAAGATACTGTTTATCATTCGATGTCGATTATTTGGAAAAAGCATCGTTCATCAATGCATCATAGTCCCCTGTCAATCAAGCGCATCATGAAACAAGGTTAACCGGTTAATCGCGAGCTTATTTATCGAGCGTCGGGTCGGTTATACATACGCTGTGCGTCGAATGCCCAACTTACATAAATCATCGCGAAAACAGTTTGGCAATGTTCGGAAGAGCATTGTAGTGGTACAGAAAGCTATAAATAACACATCGCGAATCCGAGCAATAGCAGTACTTGCACGGTTCACATCCTGCCAAAGAATAGAACGATATATGTAACAGCCAGATACACGCGAGGGAGGGGCTGATATGACGCCCATGCACATCACAAGTATAGTTCCGACGCCTCGATAGTAACAAGATATTCCACAAAAATCCGCCAGATGCTAACCATTCCGCTTTGGTTTGCGTGTCTTTTTTGATTGTGGTTCAGCGTTGCCCATTGTCGGTGAGTTGGTATCGTTGGGCTTGCGTTTGAGGCTTGCGGCGGTCATCATTGGGGTAGATGAGGTCAGTCCCGCCTGCGAAGGAGCGGGAGGCTGATTAGGTGCTGGGGGAGCGGGGCCGGAGGTGGGGAGCTTACTCTGCTTTAGAGGAATATCAGCAGAGGGGAGCGGCGGAATATTTTGAGGTGAACCGCCTGATGACATAGAGTGTATAGGAACAGGTGACATGCCCTGATATAGCGCCGACGTCGGTGGACTGCCATAGCTATGGAAACCCCCAAGTCCGCTACTGCCTGGAACTGGACCCATGTATGGGCCGTTGACCGTTGAGCTTTGTGTTGTCTCCCGGAGTTTCTTCGCCAGCGTTGAGAGTGCATCTACGTGGAGAATTTTGTCAGGCGGCGTATTCATATGTATTCGGGAGTGGTGTAGCTACCCATCGGCCCCAGTTGCGTTTCGTTTGCAAACGAAATCAAGTCTGTCATCTGACTTACACTCTCGGCCAACTGCAAAACGAAAACGATCGGGTCATTACTCAAGGTCAACGTTACGCATTACGAACCTCTAGACATCGCATAGTGGCTTGCGGGATCCCAAAAGCATTGACCGGTTCACCTGGTATAACCGCATGATCGATCAAAATACGAGGCTCGTCCCATTGTCTATCTTCCTCGCGTTGACCAACAGATGCGCCATTCGGGCTTGGGGTGGGAGCATTACGCACACGAGGTGTCTTGGGTGTCTCAAAAGCACGCTGACCAGTGATGCTCTCGAGGGAGATGAACTTTTCGTGCGTATGTGCATCAAACTGAAGGTGATCAAATCTGAGCGTGAACGAGGATTGCTGGCTTGTGAGTGGAATGATGAAGACGTGGACAGTCAGGGGCCCGCGTAGTGTGACGGTGTATCCGTTGTTGTACTTGTACGTCCATACCGCACTGACACATTCTACGACTGCGTGATGTTGGGCAAGAAGTCTCTCGCGCGCGCCATCGAGTGACAATGTCATGGACTTGACACCCGATTGCGTGGTCACCAGAAAAAAACGGGGCAATATGGGAACGCCAATTTCTGAATGCAGTGCCGTCAGTAATTAATGTCAACGCTGCGATATAAGCTGTCAAAGAACGACTAAGCAACGTACCAAACGGCTTAGCCTCGTTCCTCTGGTTATCCTTCCACAAAGTGACCTTCATGACCGCCTTCGGCGTAAAATACTCTTGTACTAACCCAGTCCAAAATGATAATTGGTGTTTCTAGCAAAGAATTCAAAGTGAGTGAGAAGGTTGCCAGGAAGTCGAGGAAGAACACTGACTAGAGGATTCTCGTTCGAAAGTTGTCCACTAAATTGCAGTAAACGAGTGAGTCCTTGACCGAGCCCCACTGGGGGGGCCATCCTGCTCATGTAAAGCATCAGGATTTCGTTCCAAAGTACAAGCGGTGACACTCAAACTCACACAGGATGTCGTGGAATGACAGAAGGTTGAGGTTGGGACGTACTAGCATCCGAGGAAGCCGCATTAGTTGCAGGCGAATTGGTAGTCGGCCCTTGCGAGGGACGAGGGGCTATAGGTTGTTGCATCGATGGGGACTGTCGCCGCTGATGGGGTGATGACTGAGAGGATTGGGTATGGGGGGTTATTCGGGAAGAAGAGATAAGTCCAGATGAAGAAGATGGGAGTTGTGATTGAGAGCTCCGTGGTGTATGTGATGGTCCTGCCTGTGATGGTGGACGGCCTGGCGGGCCTTGTGACTGTGGTCGTTGCGGTTGCTGCTGCACATGTGCAGCCATAGGATCCGATGGGGAGTGTTGATGAGGTGGTGGCATTTGTCGTGGTGGTACAGAACTGCCGTGCGCAGTGCTAGGATGTGATGGAGGACGTGTAGGTGGCGGAGGATTTGGTTGTGACACGAAATGACCGCCAAAGTTGTCATTTTGTTGAAGCTGCTCGAACTGTTGTGCAGGGGTAGGCTGAAATGAAGAGCGAATTGGGGTCGAGGTATTTTGGCGGCCTTCGCCAATGGCCTGTGGTATTTCGAGAGGGTCATTTTGGGAAACGGATGGAGTAAATGGGAACGCAGCGCCTGGATTTGGTATTCGACCAGAACCAGCGACCATGTTCTGGGAGAAATGGCTGTTCTGGAGGCCAACGAAGGCATTATCAGGATGACTCATCGGGCGAGGGCCCGAAGCTTGGGATGGGCCTGGTTGGCTCATGATCATGTTAGAAGCGGCATGCTGCTGCTGCTGGGAATGGGCACCTGGGCGGGGAGAAGAGGAGATGGAGGGGGGATGATGCGGATGGCCGGGAACGGTAGGCTGAAAAGAGTTTTGAGATAAGGGTTGCTGTAGACCCGCCTGCGGTATTCCTGGGGGTTGCGGTAGACTGCTCATGATCTGGGATGACGCGGAGGGGGCCCTGAGAGCGTTCTGTGGCACAGCAGTAGCGCTCGACTGGCGACCCATTAAATCTGGGGAAATTGATCCCTGCATGGAGGGTGGTAAGCGAGAGATGATGGGTTGCTGGGAAGGGGCACGAAGGTGGGCAGACATGTTAGACTGTGGATTGATGGCCATGTTGATGCCATTGATGGACGGTTGGGCGGGATGCATGGGAGGTACATGTGATGCGGCTTGGTTGAGGTTCTGAGGATGGGACTGTACACGGCGAACCTGTACGCCATTGATGCCTTGCTGCATCATGCCTGGAGGAAAAGTCATGGATTGGAGCGGGTTATGTCCGAGCTGGGTCATATGGGATGCGCCAGGGGGCGCTGCGGATGCGTTCATCTGTGGGTTCTGACCCTGCTGTATTGCATTCTGACGCATCTGATACCTCGCTGCGGTTGCTTGGAGTGCAGAACTGTTGCTGCCCTGTACGCCGGACGCGAGCATGGCCATGGAGGGATTTGGAGCGTTGGACATGAGGCCGATGTGATTCGGGGGCTGCTGCTGCTGGGGAGGCTGCTGCTGGGAGGGGAGGAAGTGAGGGGAGTTGATGGGCATCTGGGTGAGCTGGGGCATGTTCTGCTGTGAACGCATCATGTCGTGGGGAGGACGGACGTTCATGGCGACTCACGGGGTCGGGGGGCGGGGGGTATCGACGAAAAAAGCGGGTGAGGGGCGGGGCGGGAGGGAGGACGGAGCCACAGCAGGGAGGGCGCGGTGCAATTTAAACGGCGGGGGAAGGGGCGGGGATGGGTGACAGAGGGCCGTCGGGGCGGGGGGCGGTCGCGACGCCGATCGGGTGTGTGGGCGAGGATGTGGGGGAGAGTGGGAGAAATACGATAAATGGGAAAAATAAAAGCAAGATATGATATTTGTGATATTTTTTTGATATGTCAGACTTTTGGACGAGCACGTCGACGGCAGACTCAAACCTGCTCACCGTTCCACACTCCCACACCCTCTGCCACGTGCGCATCCCTGCCACCGCCTACCACAAAATGGTCCGAAAACTCAAACACCACGAGCAGAAACTCCTCAAAAAAGTCGACTTTCTCGCCGTGCGTTGCACCCAAGTCGCTGCGAGACCACCCTCTGACCCCCCCGACAGTGGAAACAGGATGCCAACATACGCGAGATAAAGGTCATCCGAAGATACCACATACAAAACAGAGAAGACTACCACAAGTCAGTCACGACCGTACCCTCGCCGCACACGACTCATTCACACCAGGTACAACAAGCTCGGCGGCGCACTCCGCTCCTATGCACACCGTCTCTCCGTGCTCCCCGCCCAAGACCCCTTTCGTGCCCAGATGGAGGGCCAGCTCCTCTCCAAACTCTACGACATCGGCCTGCTCTCTTCGAGCGCTAAACTCAGCGATGTCGACAACAAGCTCACCGTCGCCGCGTTTTGTCGCCGTCGTCTCGCCGTCTTCATGTGCATGAGCAAGATGACCGAGACAGTCAGTGCAGTACGTACTCTCCTCGTGCTCTTCTCTCCCACGCGCCCCCACACTACCCAGGCCGCAAAATTCATCGAACAGGGTCATGTCCGTGTCGGTCCCGATACAATCACTGATCCCGCATTTCTCGTCACAAGGCATGCCATCTTCGCTCTATCACATTCCCGTCCCACCTCATTCCTTCTCCAGGCACATGGAGGACTTTGTCACCTGGGTAGACACCTCCAAACTTCGGCGCACGGTCATGGCATACAATGACGAGGTCCGTTCCCCCCCGACCTCTTTCATGTTCCTGCTGACATCATGCAGCTCGACGATTTCGATCTATTGTGATCCATCGCTGCTCTCCGCTCTCGTGGCAGCCTTGCAAGTCCGCCACCCGGTATTTGTTCGATAGTGGACTTTGCACGGAAATACTTCAGAGATCAACATATTGCGTAGCTAGTAGTATTTCCGTACTCTCAGCACCAATGCAATCACAACCCCATACCCATCCTGTGTCTGCTTGCCTTATCTCCCCGTACTGTACTAGCACCGAGGATATCGCATGCGGTTTTTCACGCGAGTTGTCGCCGTGTCAAAACGTGATGACTATGTAGTAATTCAAGACACAGCAAACACAAGTTGGTCAGAGTCTTACATTCCGTCTACAACTATATCTCTCCTTTGCTTTTTTCTTTTTATTCTCATCTACGTCTTTCTTTCTTGGAGGCAAACAGCCATTAGGGGTGTGTTTCGACTAGAACCATGGCCGAAGCCGGTGAAGGGAACATCAAGGTCGTGGTTCGATGTAGGCCTCTCAACAGTCGCGGTACGCCCCATGCACACACCACTTTTTGAGTTACCTCTCCACTCACCTCTCCTTCGCTCACGCTTCTTCGAATCGATCATGCAGAGCTCGCAAGGGGCGCAAAGCCGCTCATCCGCATGCAAGGCAATCAAACGTTCCTGGATCCGCCAGAATCTGGGTCCGCCCAGGACACCAAGCGTGCCACAGAGCGGAAAACGATGGCTTTTAGCTTCGACAAGAGTTATTGGTCTGCTGGGCCTCGAGATGAACCAGGCTACTGTTCACAGCAGACGTTGTACGACGACCTAGGGAAGGAACTGTTAGACCACGGGTTTGCGGGATTTAATGCGTGTATTTTGGCTTGTGAGTCCTCTCCCATCCCCTCAGTCCGTCACCTTCCGGTTCGCTGAAACATGACACGCGTGTCTAGATGGACAGACTGGTGGGTCGCTACCATATGGCATCAAGCATGAGATATTCACGTACCCATCTTGACAGGTTCTGGTAAATCTTATAGGTGGGTTTCAAACTGCACCATATATGCGCCCGACATCCGTTGACCCGGCAATTGCACAGTATGATGGGATGTATGTACTCCACAGACACATACTGTCGCACTCATTGACGAGCATTGTCTGTCCAGATGGGCCCGACAAAGGAATTATACCTTTAACATGCTCAGAGTTGTTTGTACGCGTAAAACAGAAAAAGGCCGTGGATCCCAACGTCAATTTCACAGTAGAGGTATCATACATCGAGGTATGTCTTACCCACACTCTCCACACCCTACCACAATACGATATCCACAGATATACAACGAAAAAGTGCGCGACCTCCTGAACCCTAAAAATACGGGCAACTTGCGTGTTCGAGAACACCCAAGTCTGGGTCCATACGTCGAGGATCTATCCAAGCTAGTCGTGAGCAGTTATGATGAGATGATGACGCTCATGGACGAGGGGAACAAGGCACGGACGGTCGCTGCTACCAATATGAACGAGACGTGAGTCATGAAGCTGCGCTCTCCACGTTCAATCGGGGTGTCCAACATCCAGCTGCTAGGTCATCTCGATCCCATGCCGTATTCACCTTGCTGTTGACCATGAAGAAACATGACGTCGACACGAATTTAGATACTGAGAAAGTATCCCGGATCAGGTTTGCATTCGCCTTTGGAAGATGGGCATCCCCCGAGCTGACGTACGCCTGCAAGCTTGGTCGATCTGGCAGGTTCAGAGAGAGCTAATTCAACAGGCGCGACCGGTCAACGTCTCAAGGAAGGTGCAAACATCAACAAATCACTCACAACGCTTGGGAAGGTCATCTCTCAACTCGCTCTCCATAGTCAGGATGCAGGCAAGAAGGGAAAGAAGGGAAAGGCCGACGAATTCATCCCTTACCGCGATTCTGTGAGAGCGAAATACTGTGCTTTCCTGTTTCTTCAACTCTGACGGGCGTTCTGTCGAACACCAGGTTTTAACATGGTTGCTCAAGGACAGCTTAGGGGGGAACTCAAAGACAGCGATGATTGCTGCCATTTCACCGGCCGATTACGAAGAGACGTTGAGCACGCTACGATATGCTGATCAGGCGAAGAAGATCAAGAACAAGGCCGTTGTGAACGAGGATCCGAATGCGAAACTTGTGCGCGAGCTCAAGGAAGAGTTGGAGTTGCTCAGAGGTGCGTATACGTCGGATGGTGCCGCGTGATGTAACGCTGACGGACATCACCGTAAGCTCGTGTGGCATCCTCCGTCGAAGATACATTCGACCCACATATACCTCCGGATAAACAAAAGGTCACATACCAAACCAAGGACGGAAAGATCAAAACGGTCACAAAGGCAGAGCTACAGGAACAGATGGAAGCGAGCGAAAAGTTGATGCAAAGTTTGAACGAGACATGGGAAGAGAAGCTAGCGAGGACTCAGGAAGTGCACAAAGAACGAGAAAAGGCTCTGGAGGAGTTGGGCATCACGGTGGAGAAGAACCTTATCGGCGTGCATACCCCAAAGAAGGCCAGTGTGTTGCGAGCACCAAACCAGCACCATACTGACATTGTTTGTAGATACCCCATTTAGTGAACCTGGTAAGTACTGAGCTAGCGAAAGCATCATACCATATGCTGAACGCACCCAATGATTCCCCGCTCAGAACGAAGGCAAGCATTGGCATTACTTCACACCTGTTCACATTAATGATTTGGTTCAGACCCATTAATGAGCGAATGTCTGATATACCAACTCAAGCCCGGTCGTACTATGGCACGTTCGCTCATGTTCCTGACGTCGCTGACGAGTACTCAACTTGGAAGTACAGGTTGGTCGCTTGGACAGCGAGAAATCGGCCGCGATCCGACTCAGTGGGGACAACATATCTGAAGAACACTGTGCATTTGAGAATGTGGATGGCAAGGTCACACTACATGCTATGCCAGATAGCGTGACGGTAAGTGCGTATCTAGGAGCTCTCGCAGCCGACTTACTTGGTTCGATAGTTCCTGAACGGAAAGCAAACTGCACCGGGCCAGGTGAGTATCTCGATGGTGTTTGAGGCTGCTCATTGTAACCGTGTCTGTAGCTATACAAGCTACGGTCAGGTTATCGAATCATTCTTGGTACGTTCAATATACTCGTTTCCGTAACTTTCGTCACCGATCAATGCGCGGACAGGGGACAATCATGTTTTCCGGTTTAACAACCCTGAAGAGGTTCGAAAACAACGTGATCGAGCGACCGCCAGATCGAATCTGCATCTGAGCATCTCTGCTACTGACCTCGAGAGCGCCGAGGCCAATGCTACACCTTCGACTCGTCCACAGTCCAGAGCCTCATCTGCGGGCAACGCTGACGTAGACTGGAACTTTGCGAAGCGGGAGGCTGCTCTAGCACGACTGGGCCTCGATCCTACACTGGACAACCTTCCGGATGAAGAGATTAACAAGCTCTTTGAGCGAATCACCAAGGTCAAGACAATGCGTGAGCACAACTCGAAGCCACGGCCTGAGAGCAGTCTCAGCCAACGTGACGATGTGTGGAGCGAGTCGGGTCGGCCTTTCTCTAGCGACGCGACGGATGATACGAGTGTCGACGCTGGATTAAGTCATGGAAGCCCCGACACGGACGGTCCCCTCAAGGACGTTCAGCATCAGCTCGAGTCTCGTCTTCAAGCTATCTCAGAGTCATCCAACGAGGCCGAAGACCTGAAGGTGGAAAAGGATCACATGGAGCACCAGTTGAAGATGGTTCAACAACAACTCAGGCGACTCATCAATGCGCGCGCACGTGGAGAATTGGAAGATAATATTGTCGACTTCGAACCAGTCATCTACACGGCCAAGCAGCTTCGTTTAATCCGCAAGGTCTTGGATAAATGGCGTGCCCATCGTTCGTTTTCCATGGCTGAGACAGTCTTGTCTAATGCCGTCTTTGTAAAGGAAGCGACTGTTATCAGGTGCGGAGTTCCTTTCCGAACTGACAGAGAAAACAACAAAGTTGATGGTTTTCCGATTTGAACTTTGGTTGTAGCAAAGAGCTCGGAAAAGACGTTTCATATAATTTTACTATCGCGTCCGGTGGGTCATTGGCAGCACCAGCTTCGGGTGCGGACAACATCGGAAGTCTCGATGGGTTCGGCGATGTCGCAGATCCCCGGCTTGCCTCTGCGACCCAACCATCCGTTGCTATCAAGGTTCTCGACAAGAAACACTGTGCGATTTACACTTGGTCTCTAGATCGTCTCCAACAACAGCTACAACGGATGCGAAATCTCACAACCTACATCGATAGACCGTCGTATACCCAGCATTTCAGCTCTGATAGACCCTTTTACGACTCTCCCCCACCACAATTTTCCTTTATCGGTAATGCCCTGATATCCCTGGCACCCCTTTCACGTCGCCTCTCTTCATCCTCTGTGGTGCCGATATTTTGCCGTTACACGGCGGAAGCGATCGGTTCCTGCAGGGTAGACCTCAAGATTTCCAGCGTAATCCACATGTCCTCGAAGCATACACCCGGATCGGCTGCCTCGACCAGGCCTAGCTCTCCTGCTCCGTCATTATTGTCCTCTGGGAGCAAAATCAGCTTTTTCTTGACCATCGATTCCATCAAAGGACTTTCGTCCCACGACTTCACGGCCTTGCACCTCCAGGTGCGGTTATCTTCGTTCGTGGGACCGTCGCTTGCGAACGAGGAAATATTCACGTCCTCTGTGCTTGATATGGAGGCATCTTCACTGTCAGAGCTCAAGTTTCGGCGGACGTTCTCCATTGTTGCTCCTGCCAAGGTTATCAATCATTTACGACAGGGATATGCTCCCATAGAATTCTTCGCAGTCGTCAGGCCGACATACTTGGAACGCCTGGAAAGATGGGATGAAATGCGCGAATTACAGGTTCACCCACGTCCACCTTCTTCCACGAGTGAATCGGACAGCAAGTCATCAATTACGCAGATGATGCGGCGGTCTGAAAATGATTTCGTCATTGAACAACTCCACGATGTTGCAGCCCGTGTTCAGATTCGAGAGCTTGCCGCTGATGGGGGATACGTCCCTGTCCCCATAGTTTCACAAGGGAGCCTCGATCCGGGGGCATTCTTCCTTCATCAGGGGTTACAACGGCGTATTTTCCTAGAACTCTCTTCCGATTCAGGGCCTCAACTCCCATGGTCAGATGTCACGAAGGTCCGGCTGGGAAATGTGCGCTTGCTTGATCCGAAGGGCCGCATGCACGACTCAATTTCGAAAGCCATGGTCACCCTTCCACTCCTTGCGGACCAGACAGTCGATTTCAAACCAGACGGGACGGGATCGTTGACCTCGGAAGCCCTTTGGGATTCAAGCATTCACGATTCTGTTTTGCTGAATCGTGTCACGACGAACCCTTATCGCGTCATCCTACAACTTCAATGGGCAGTAGTAGTGGAAACATGTAGCGAGCCGGTTCAATTCTCGATGGATATCGCGGTGACGATGCAAACCCGGGACGCACGTCCTCCGAATCGTTTTCTTACCTTCCTCAGCGCTGGTAAGATACTTTCAAGAATGAATTCGATATTCAAGGTCCGGCTGTCTCCGCCCCTGACACGTTTCCCGCAAGACCTTTGGCGTCTTGACACTTCGGAAAAATACGTGCGTGGAGAGGAGGTATTACAGAACTGGAAGCCCAGGGGCATCTCGGTTGTAGAGGATTACAACCGTCTCTTCAAGACAGAAAGAAGAGCTGCCGATGTGCAGGCCGTTCGTGTCGTGCTGGCATCCTCACGTGCGATGTCACGGCCTGTTCCCAATGGATTTGGAGTATGGGGTTCCGATACATTACTTGAAAAGACGATTACGCTGTGGCAGAAACGATTCGGTCATCCCGATGAGGTTTGTTAAATCCCATGTCACAGCATTGCGACACACTCATGATGCAATTTTCCTTGATGTAGATTGTCCTGAGTCAGGTTCCATCAGAAACGGAGAGGCTCGCCTCTACTTCCATAGTCAGCAGGACCCGTGACGACACTGTCAAACTAAACTCTACCGTGACGTTGGTGCCACGCAGGTGCATCTGGATGTTTCGTTTCATGGTGCTTAAAAGCTAAAATCGAAAATAAAATAAAATTCCAGTGATGGCCCCACCAAGAGAGGATATCTGTTAATTCTCACAGATGCCAGCAAAGATACCTGGGTTAAGCGGTGGTTTGTCCTTAGGAGGTGATGCTAATATCCCCTGCTACATTGGATCTTATTCACATAGATTATAGACCTTACCTCCATGTGTACACGAGTTCCGACGAACTCGAGGAAGTTGGTATTGTCAGCCTCAACGGGATGAATATCGAGTGTGACTCTAACAAAGAGGCTCTGTCTGGGGTGAGTGGAGGGTGCTCAATGTCGGACCCGTCGTCTGATGCGTCCTGCTCGTAGAAACAATTTTGTTTTTCATTGTTCACCGCAGCAAATTCGCATGTGCTCACCGCGCCATCATTGAAGGAATTACAGTCATGGACATCGAAACTAGACCCTACCGGTTCCAACCTCACCTAGATACCTCCTATCACAGATCGTTTCTCTTGTTTTTCGGATTCCTTATCTTATTGTCAAAGCTCATGCTTGTCTACACGTATACCACAGTCATCATACCAAATCTGTTTTGTGCCATGCCATCCTCGTCGTGAGACTTGCCAGATGTGTCGAAACATTCGAGTTTTCTGGAACCCAGGTTCTTTCCGTGTTGGCGCCTGTTGTGGGGTCCAGTGTTTCCTAGCTATCGGATGTACACATAATGCATACGGTTGAGACCGCTGAAATTCTATGCATCATGGGATGTGTGTGGTCGTCAGCAAAACCTAGGACGGAGACGGTTAAAGCGATATTTCCCTAAATGAACTTCGAAGAAGTGTCGATGATAATATTAATACGTTCCGGATTGGTGCTCGACTTGCTGCATTGCCATACGTGGTTGATGGATTAGCCCAGTTCAGTTAACCTTTGAAGCAGTAAAACATCGTTTTTCAGCGTAACCTCGTCGTTACCTCCAACTTACCCATCGTCTGCCACTTGGCGCGGCAGGATCCGTTCGTATGCGCACGCAATGACACGCATCCCAAAACAAGGGCCGCATTACATTGTGAGAGCTCGGTTCCGCCATTGAAATATGTGTATCCTCCCACCCAGCAGAGTCCTGGCCGCTTTTTCGCGCTGCGGAATCGCGCCGAAGCGTGAACAGATTCATTTTGAAACCATGTGCAACACACCGCCACCCGGATGACATGACACGCCCGGCCGCTCCGTCACCCGCTCACTTACGACAACTGACCCTCGTGGTCAGGCAGTGCACGAGAGCACGTTTGTACATCGTGCTGTTCCGCTGTCGGTTTGTTCGCATGCTCGTTGTTGCGTATCCAACGTCTCGTTGGTCTCTCTCTCTCAGCCCTTGTCACGCACCCGGCCATGCTCTCAGGCTCGCGAGGCCCGTGTCCGCACGTCGGCGACTTACTCCTGTTCGGAGTATGGGCACATTCGTTGGTATTCACGGGACCGACTGCCCGTGGATACGGATGACATTTGGGCCTGTGCGTCAAGGATCAAAGGCGAACACGTCGGTCCATTCGGGATCGCCCATGCTGCCATGGGACTTCCCCCGTAAACGGAACGTCGCGAACACGGCGGGTGGATGAGGGGGCCTTGGCTTATTTTTTGGGGGTTGATGATCCGAAAGGTACGAGATGATCACGGGGATATTAAAAAAAAAACCGCCATTCTGTCAAGTGTTGTATCGAACACACCCTATGCTAGGTAGGCTGGAACGAGAAGAGAAAAAAACGCAGTGTCGGACAGCATCGGAAAACGTATCGGACGGCATCGGACTCCCCTCAGAGGTCGTTGAGCGTATCGTTTGATCCGGCGGAGGGATTTGAATTCTCGGTTGACCTAGATGCTAAATGCGAATTGCGATCGCTCGCGCTGGGTTTGTGTGCTTGGCGTTTCAGGTCATAGGAGCCAAGGTTATCTGGCTGTGCAGCTGGAGTGGTACGTCTTCATAGGACCGGTCATCATGCTAGGAGGACAACAGTACCCAGCTTTTTGGCCAATCACGATCACATGAAACCACGCCGAAATTCGCACCTCTGATCACCCAAAACATTCGGTTGCCAACACGTCTCCATATGTACCATCGCAACATACCGCAGTCCAGGTGGGATCGCGTGAATCCGTAGGACCTCCCGCGCAAACGACCTCTACTGAACCACGGCGAAAGTTCGGGCAGAGACCTCCGGAGAGACTGTTGATCCAGTTGAGATTATCAGTGCAGATACCCGAACCTTGCTGCCATGTGCAAACTCCGTGCAGATCCTTATCATATTTGCTCCCCACACACACACGGCAAGTTCTGCCCCGCACGGAAGGCTTCAAGTGCGGCTATGAACGTTGTCTGAGATGACTTGCTAGCCTACTGGATCATGATGTCGTTGGCGAGACAGTCTCGATGAGTCGACGATAACATGTACCGCAGGTTACACCTCGGGAGCTTGTGACCGACTCCGTCACAATCCTTTGGAAACACCTCCCTCGATCAAACCTGATGCCAGAGTGGTCGTACGAAACCATCTGACCCCGGGAGAAGTTGTCCGTCGACCGTACTACGAGCGTGATGGGCACACTCGGGCATCTTGACACCGAGGGGATGGGAGAAGTTGACGGCAGTCGAGTTGATAGCACTCGGTAAGAGTCGTGGTGTCGACTTCCTGCGTTGAGTTCGTCGTCACTGTGCTTGGCTGGCTGGGGTCACGCAATGTCGCCCAGTTCGCGTTGGTGAACGTCATCTAGTTGATGTCAGAACTCGGGGGCTTTTTTGCCTAGCGCAAACGCGATTCATTTCAGGCAGAAAAAGGCAGTTGACGATCAAACACCCTGACGTCGGCAAAGTCGCTGGATGACCGCCGGCTCCACATTTTACTGGTCACGGATCGTTGATCGTGATTTTCCAGAGCCATGATATCTACTAGTACACGAACTGGGATCCATGCAGAAACATAGTGCCCGATTTAATTTTCTACCGTGCCAAGTTGTTTGTGAATGAACCCCGTACTGCCAAAAAGCGTTGGCAACGGATCAGTGGAGAATGGTGAACGTGACAACTTTCATGGAGTATGTTGCCAAGTCGAAACAATCCAGTTGGCTGCACGAGGCATGTTGTTGTTGGCAATGGGCAAGTGAAACACGAACGCCAGCGGACACATGGTTCTTCTTTGCGATCATCGCCAGCAGTCAGTGACAAACCAAATGTCATTGGAGATTGTAAGATAAGATATGGGATAGGATACAGTACGTTTTGGCTCCACGCTATACCAGAAGACACGAGGAACGAAGATAGGAATGATATACGATAAATTTCATCTAGTAGTGCAGAAGACCTGTAGAACGAAGTCTAGTCTTTCGGATGTACCGGAAATGCGAAAGGGAAACGTGTATGGATACAGAAAGCGAACGAAGGTGGGGGGTACCGGGCTGGATTTAATCACAGGCAAGTGGACAGTCGTTCTGATATGACCGCGATCAACATCAACACTAGTCGAAGCGACTTGGTACTCACCGGTCGTGTAAACGTCAGCATGTGACAGGTGATGTACCCTTTGGCAAAGCCAGCTCCCGCATATGCGAAGAGATATTGCCATTTACGTTTGAATGTTTCGAACTCGTAAACATCTTTCAGTGCTGGATAGTCCTTGACGAGCAAGTCTTGACGAATGTTTGCCTCAAGGCGGCGACCCCATTCACGGAGGGTGCGAGGGTAGTCTATGAACGAAACGCAGCTCGAGGGGTGTTCATGAAACTATGTGAGAGTATACTTACGCGCAGCGTGGTTCTCGACTCCTTCAAGAGTGAACCTGCCTTCTGAGCCGGTGTTTGCAGCTTCGATCAACGCAGTCGCGCTAGGCAAGCACGAGTTGGGCCACATGTAACGGCGCATGAAGTCTTCGGGTCTGGGATACCACGTCGTCAGGAGAGTACGGTCTGAAGCTGCGCGACACTCACTGATAGTTGGAGTATCTTGATTCGGGGAATGTCGAGGCGCTGACAACCGCAGTCGCGTTTCGTGACTTCAAGGCAAAGTCTACAAGGTTGAAGTATGTGTGATAATGCTTGGAGCCCACATGCTAAAATCGTATGGCCTTGAGTGAACATGGGATAGATATGGTCGCAAAGGTCCTGACCTCCAACATTTCGATGCTCACGAAGGCATCGAATGCTTTCTCGAACTCCGCGGGGATCTCGCGATAGTCCATCAAATGGACCCGAATGCGGTCCTGAAAACCGGCGGCTTTGATCCGTTCCTCTGCAAGAGCCTTTTGTTCTTTGGACAATGTCAGGGTGTCGACTTCACAGCCGAATGTTCTGGCAGCCTGGTTTCGCATTTGAATATCAACAAGGCCGCTGGGAAGAAATTCGGCTGTATTACCTCGATGGCGAGTCCACCCCAACCTGAACCAAATTCCAAGATACGGTCTCCAGGTTTCACCTTGGCTTTGGTAAGCACATGGCGGATTTTGCGAAGCTGTGCGGCCTCCAGATCTCCTGGGAATGGACCATCAATCAAGTCCCCGCGGACGCCACCTTCAGCATCGGTCCATAACGCGCATGAGTACATCATTTCCTTGCTAAGGAATGCCTGGGGAGGAAAAGATCAATAATGGTAAGATACAGTTTTCTTTGAAACGCACCTTGAAGAGTTCATTGGATTGGTCGTAGCTCGCGATTGCGTTTAAACGTGCGCGAGAGCGTGTCTGTCCAAAGAACGCGTTCGAAAGACCGGAGATCGCTGAGGATATGCGACTGAAGGTCGAAGAAAGACCATCCATTTCAGACTCATTGTCGAGCCAAATCTACTGCGCATCAGTCCCTGGAGCGTTGAACGACGGATAAATGGCAACTTACGTCCATCATAGCTTTGAGGCTGCTAACTTCAACGTCGCCGACCATGTAAGCTTCGCTGACTGAAATGATGTCAGAGATCGAGATCAGCATAGCATTCTGTCATCGAAACTTACAGCCAAGGTCTTGGGAACTAAGAGGCACGTTAGCTCGA
This sequence comes from Boletus barrowsii, assembly GCA_038088775.1. Classification (NCBI taxonomy): domain Eukaryota; kingdom Fungi; phylum Basidiomycota; class Agaricomycetes; order Boletales; family Boletaceae; genus Boletus; species Boletus barrowsii. The sequence goes on along the minus strand of JBBPJP010000075.1, from coordinate 20,629 downwards.
GTGCAGTCTACTCTGAGTAAGCACGTACAAGAGGATGCGAGACCAAAAGTCTGGGTTGGTCACTTTGAGGTAGACCTCGTTACAGCCCTTGGAGCGCGATCCGAAGTGGTAAACGCCTTGGGAGTCTACGATAGTCATGAACCCTCTTGTGACGGCTCTGTCGAGGACTGCGAGGACGGAACTGCGTGCTGGTAGGCAGGATTAGATGCGGGAGAAGATGGGTGAAGGTAGCGTCATACCGTAGCTGGACAAGAGAGACTTTGGCTTTGGAAAGACGATGGAAATCGAAGGTGGGGAGCGATAGAAATTGGCCGCTGACGAGAAGGTGAGAGCGGAGGAGGTCGCAGCGTTGAGCATGGCGAGGAGGAGTGTGGAAGAGGCTCGTCGTGTGTATGAGGGTACAAAGTGGAATGGGGGAGTCGGGGCGGGTGCATGATGCCCCTTTATACGGTGCAACCCACGAGAGAGGGATCATAATTTTTTGAATATGCAAAAAATATATTCTGTCAAGGGTGCTCGGCAAAAATAGAGGAAGAGATTGCCTACTTGCGGCCGTCCAGGGATTCACGGGAAAACGAGCGATGGATCTGAGATCTGTAGATGTTAACGGAGAGTTTGAGAAACATAGTAGATCCGTTGGCAGGCGCGCGGGAGCAGTGTCGGAAGAACTAGGCAGCTCAATAAAACACACAACACAACGCGGAAAGTTGCGCGAACACACTAAAAATATTATTGTCAGCCAGTGCGAACACGTCGGTTGTGCATGTGTGTGAGGATGGGGCCAAGGGTAATTTTTGATTTTCGATCCAATATAATAATCCCAAAACAACGCTCTCCCACGTGGTCTCCCACCGTCAACCCTCCGCGACACGATCGGGTCTCAGCCAGGGTCAGGTCAGGTTTCACCGAGGTAACCGGGTTGCTTGACCCGGGTTTCTCTTGTATTCCCACTCCATGCCAGTTCGGGACATTAATGTCCCCCGCGACTCACATCTTGTAGTAGTCATGAAATGCTCCGCGAGACACATCAAGTCCCGGTGCCTTCAGGACAAGACCTCCGACTCGGACGTCGTCTTGGTTTTGCCGTCAAAGTGTCACCCCTGGTTTCACTCCGTTCCGTTGGTGCGGACGCGACTGACCCTTGTGACCAAATAATACCATCGCTCAGACACCAAGACCACATGCTAATCTATTCCTGCCCTGCCCTCACGGGACGTGGCACATTGATCGGTCTCACAGTACGCCAATCTCGACTACAATTAACGATGGCTTCTTGCGCTTCCATCACTCATCATTGGCTGTTAGGAGTTAAGTCGCGTGCTTCGCATGAGATACATCGTCGTTGGACACCGTCCCAACCCTCTGGGTTATCCTTTCCAAAGATTCTCCCATGCAAATCCGGTTCCTGTACAACAACATGGGGAACGCAGCACACATCCGACTAGTCGCTGGGAAGCTCTCTCCTTCCATCGCCGCATGTCGGCCATTCATCCTGGAAGCCTTAATCACCGCTTGCGCCACCATGCCACGGACACGTCTATGTACCAGGCTTCTCCGTTTGTATTCTTCACTGCGACATCATCGCTCCAGGACTCAACAGAGACATCCTGCTGTTCTCGCTTCGTTCCTGTCAAGCTGTCCAACTTCGAGCTCAATCTTGACTTTCTCGTCTCAAGGCGTACGACCGCCTCGAGCAAGGCCAAACTTTCGTCCCTATTCATGCTGTAACGCCCGTGGCAACAACCGTGGTGAACATACCGCTCATCTTACAGAAAAATTCCCCGAGGAATTCTTCTTGTCAAACCGGTGAGAAAGTTTACAATAAAATGTTAAAGCCTAACACTCACGTGTGACACTGAGTTGCGGGTGCCTGTCAGCGTGTCTTGACCTAAAATTGTTTCGCCCGTGGAGCGGAGGGTGCACCAATAAGAAATCCTATCCTGCGGGGGAATCAAATTTAACTCTCCTTCACACTCTCCTTGACCATCCCTTCTAAGCAACGTCAACTTTAGCGTGTCTATACTTGTGTGAGTAGCTAAGAACTGCGGGTTTCCCTCTTCCAAACCTGTCCCTGCGTTTTACGTCAGAGGGGCTGTTGACATCGATGGTGAGCTTCAAAGTCTAGACTGTAAGCTGGTATGTGACTCTGGAGCACGCAACTCGTACGTAGTACTATCATAGTAGTTTGTCATTTGTCTGGTCGTTAATCAACGTTTCAGCTTCGATTCTCCCTCAACGGCAAGTGATCTTCAACTGATCTTCAACATCATACAATGCCGTACTTGCCACGTGTCGACACAGTAAACAAGTAATGAATCGTGTGTGGGATAATTCCAGCCCAGACGCAGACTGTCCACGGGATATTTTGTACGCTCGAGTCATGAAGCTTCAAAAGTGCCACTGATGCGCCTCACGTTCTGTCCTATTCCATGAGCCTCAGTCGAAGATAGTACTGAGCAGAATATATTACAACTCGATATCCGTCGCCGAATTCGCGCTTGGTTTGCTCCCTGGGAACGGTGATTCGTACCCGTCACTGACTCCGACAAAACCTCGATCGATAAAAGCTAAAGTACACTGCAAAAAGGTCGTATCGGAAACCCACGAAAGTTCGAACACCGACTCTTCTTTTGCGAGAAAAGTCGTCATCCTTGCTGTGCCTACCTACTTTGCGTGGTTCTCCCGATGGCATCGATTGACTCGCGCGGCGTGGGATGGTTACCCTCGAATCACGTATCCCACCATCGTACTTGGAAGAACTCACGCCGCTGTCAGACTTTACGTGTCGTACACACAACCAAGCCAGGGGAAGGGCCCGTGCTACGACCGCAGGAGACCGATCGTTAGCCTTCATGTGGGATCCGAGAGGCGATCCATGGAAGCGAAGCAATGGCGGTGATAGGCCGACGGTCTTGTCGCGCACCATAGGCAGAAGATGGCCGCGTGGAGCGGATCGAGACTCGTGCGTACGGCGGGCTTACCAGGAGTACGGAGAATGGTGTAACAAATATTTGAAAATATGTTCCAGTTCGCCGGTCGGTTGTTCGTTCGAATCTGGCCTTTGTCTACGCGACTTGAAATGGCAATCAAGTAGCCTTGTCTGGAGTAGAATCGCGAGCGGACCTGGAAAGCAGCGAGACGTGTTTTGATCAAAAAGGATGCTCGGTTAACGACCTCAGGTGTCTTGGCTAGCCAGTCTAGGCACGGAGGCCATAGAGAATTAAGGTTGTGACGGCCACTAGAGTGTACATAGTATGTGCTATGCTGTAGCCACACCCGTGTGCCCAGATAAACTAGCGGCGGTGGAGCTGTAATATAACCGGTGAGCAACATCATGCACAATCCAGTCTAGGCCAGCGACCAAGTTTTGGCCAGTGACTGCGCTGCATGGCCAAATCTTCCAATGATGGGATCTGACTCCCGGCAAGTCAAGTAGCTGAAAGGACACCTGTGGTCAAAAGTCGCTTTCGTGCAATATATCGCCGCATACCGTGCGGATTTCTTGGTCACTCATCGACCCTTGTATGTCCTGCTTATTCGCGAACACAAGCAGCGATGCGCCAGACAACCTCTGGGAACGCGTGAATCTCGGAAATGGGGGTGGATATCCAATGATCCTTACATCCTCGAGAAGCAGGTTATGAAGCTCCTCCTTGCAATCCTGCATTCGCATGCGATCTCCCGAGTCTACAACCCAGACGATGGCATCCGTTTGCTCGAAATAGTTCCGCCAATATGGTCGAAGAGTTCTCTGACCACCAACGTCCCCTACTCATACAGTGAATGGCCAAGTTCTAGGCGGAAAGAGATACAAACAGATATTGAGCGTGTAACTGGGGGGTAGAATCACCACGAGAACAATGCTGACTTGAGCATAGATTGAGGGACATCGGCGGATCTCTTTGACACTCACTTTCTGTGGATGAACGTCTTGATGTTGAATCCTAGCGTCGGGCTGATATGCGAGATGTTCTCGCCATTGATCTTCTTTAGGATGGTGGTTTTACCGGCGTTGTCGAGACCACTGCCAGGTTTGAGAAGGTTAGAAGCGCAGAAGGATAAAAGGCCTACAGGAACAGGATCCGCATTTCCCTCTCCTTCCGGCGGCTCTTCCTGATGATGGTGAGGAGACCCATCTTGTCAATACCTAACCTTGAAAGTCGCGTTCGATGATGAGCTAGTAGCAAGTCACTCCGCGGTGGGTAGTTTCAATCCCCGAGTTGAAGCCGCTTCGGCAAGATATGCTGCTGGACCCTCCTGCGACACCGTTCGTCCAACAGTCCGTCGCAATGCCTCCAAAAAACAAAGGGAAGAAAGCGAAAGGAAACAATGACGATTACTGGTCAGCCAAACTCGATCTCGAAAGATCAACAGCTGAGAGTTCTGAACGGTATTAGGGACAAGGTCGGCCAATCCGTGACCAACAGTCTCGCGACACCACCGATCGGCGACGCTGATGCGGACACTGCGCCCACGGTAGAGGCGAAACCTGGATTTTCGGCATTTGGTGCCCTCGCCATGGAAGATGATGGTGGCCCACCCGAGGTGGACGAGAACGAGGACTTTGGGGGTCTCATGGTGCGTCCAAGGCATCACATTCGCATTGTGTCCATCTACACTACAACTGTCGTATCATCGCGTAGTCTGCCATAAAGGCATCGACAGGCAAGGCCAAGAAGGACAAAAAGAAGGCTAAGAAAGTGCAAGACGATTTCGACGAACCACTCGATGAAGAACCAGTAGCTGTTGCGGAGAAGGCGCCAGTGGAAATGACGGCGGATGATCTTGCTGACGAGGAGTGGGGTCCTTCCAAAGACAAAAGCAAGAAGGGTAAAAAGGGAAAAGGGAAGAAAGGAAAGGCACAAGACGAGGAAGAGGAAGAGGCCCAAGGTAATACCTTTGCCTCTTTCATTTTGGCCTTGAACTCATCACAGAACCTAGACGAACTTGACCCCACAATTTCCTCTGCCCCTCAAGTCCCCAGTATCGAACCTCAGGAGGATGGAGACGAGGATGGGCCGAAGATCCTTACCAAAAAGGAAAAGGAGAAACTCAAGAAAGAACGTGAAAAGGTTGCTTTCCCCAAATCCTAGTTTCTCAGTGCACGTTTGACCCTTTTCAGGCCAAGAAGAAGGCGCAGGCTGAGGCAAAGAAGTCTGCTGCCGCCGAAGGAGCACCTGTTGATACCTCTGTGATTGCAGCATCGGTTCCAGCACCTTCCGATTCAAAGGTAGAGAAGGATGAAGAGGGGGAGGGGGATGGCCAGGACGGCGGGGGTGCTGCTGCGAAGAAAAAGAAGAAAAAGAAGGGTAAAAAGGACGAAGATGCCTCGGTCCCAACTCCCGCTGCGGCTCCGGCACCAGCCCCGACTGCAAACAAAAAGAAAGGTGGAATAAGCGCGTTGAAGGCGATGATGGAGGAAAAGAAGAGGTTAGAAGAGGAAGCGAGGCGCAGAGAAGAGGAGGAGAGACGACGCATTGAGGAGGAAGAGAGGCGGGCAGCGGAGGAGGAACAGAGAAAGGAGGAGGAGAAGCAGAGGAAGAAAGAAAAAGAAAAGGTGCGCTCTGAAATGCGGTGAATGCTATCGCCGTCCTCATTCAGGGGGACAGATGAAACGCGAGTTGGCCAAAAAAGAGGGCCGCTTACTGACGAAGAAGCAAAAAGAGGAAAAGGCCGCTGCTGAACGACGCAGACAAGCGCTAATTGCCTCGGGAGTGCAGATAGAAGGTTTGCAGCAATCGTCCGGGATGCCCTCTGCTGGTAAAAAAGTGGTTTATGCTTCCCGTAAAAAGAAGGGGCCAATGAGCAAGGATAAGGATTCAGCCCCTGCGTCCCCCGCTTTAGAGTCAAGGCCGTTGAGCCCTGCGCCCGTCACTGCATCTCCCTCGCCATCCCCCGCTCCGGCAGAGCTTCCGAATACAACTGATGGTGTTAAGGATGAGTGGGATGCTAGTAGCGCGGAGGAAGATGACGGTGCCGCACCAGCTCCTGCCGTTAAGGAAGACTGGGACGCGTCAAGCGAAGATGAAATGAGTGCCGCGCCTCCACCTTCTAAAAGCAAGCCCACAAAGGCACCTACCGCCATTCCGACGCCGCCTCCTTCCCAGCCCACGAAAGGAGCACTTCCTAGTACGTATATTTCATCGTCTTCTGTCTCCTTATTTATCGATCTACTCTAGCATTGCCTGCAAATGGGGAAGCAAGCAAACCTCGAGCAGTGCCAGGGTCCGATCTCAAGCCCCCCGCCGAAGAATCCTCAGAAGAGGAGTCATCTTCAGATGAATCTTCCGAAGACGATTCGGAGGACGATTCAGGGAGCAGCTCTGAAGAATCCAGTGATGGAATGACGAAGGCACAACGCCTGGCTGCACAGAAGAAGGCGGAAGCTGCTGAGCGTAGGGCAAAGGCACACGAGGCTGCACTTGCTGAGCGCAGCAAGGATAACCTACGCAGTCCGATCTGTTGTATCCTGGGTCACGTCGATACTGGCAAGACCAAATTGCTCGACAAGGTCAGGATCTGTGGTGCTCCTCTCCATCATTCTCACACGATCGAACCAGATCCGGCAAACTAACGTACAAGAAGGTGAGGCTGGTGGTATCACGCAACAAATTGGTGCAACATACTTCCCTGTTGATGCTATCAAAACGAAGACGGCGGTGCTGAATAAGGTTTGTAATTTGTAAACAGTTGTTGTTATCCTTTCACGTTTAACAGTATGTGTGCTATAGGATGGGAAACAAGAATACAAAGTTCCAGGGTTGCTTGTCATTGACACTCCTGGCCACGAATCATTCACCAATCTGCGCAGTCGTGGTAGCTCACTTTGCAATATCGCCATTCTCGTCGTCGATATCATGGTAAGTTCCCCTGCGGGAATGCGACACATGCTCACGATCGATAATAGCATGGTCTCGAACCACAAACGCTCGAGTCCCTCCGCTTACTTAGAGATCGTAAGACCCCGTTCATCGTCGCCCTTAATAAGGTAACGTTATATCTGTCTTGATACATACGCCACTTCTCAATCATATCTAGATCGATCGTATGTTCGGGTGGGAGGCAACTCCTGATGGCGCATTCCTGGAATCATTGGCCAAACAGAAGAGATCTGTGCAGCGCGAGTTCGAGGATCGTGTCCAGAAGACCATGCTTGCCTTTGCCGAGCAAGGCTTGAACGCTGTGCTCTACTACGAGAACAAGAACTTCGCCCGAAATGTTTCGCTTGTACCCACTTCTGCAATAACTGGGGAAGGAGTTCCGGACATGATCATGCTTTTGGTCAATCTAACACAACAACGGATGAGCGATCGCCTGATGTACCTATCAGAGCTAGAGTGTACGGTGTTGGAAGTCAAGGTCGTCGAAGGTCTCGGAACCACCATTGACGTTGTCCTTTCTAATGGTATTCTGCGCGAGAGTGACAAAATTGTCGTCTGCGGTCTCAATGGGCCCATTGTCACTCAAGTTCGCGCGCTACTCACACCGCAGCCTCTGCGCGAGCTACGTATAAAGGTGCTTAGCTGCCCACGGTGTCACGCCTTTCCGACTAACCTCTTCATCGCCCGTAGTCTGCTTACGTGCACCATAAGGAAGTAAAGGCAGCACTTGGTGTCAAAGTTGTGGCCCCCGATCTTGAGAAAGCTATTGCTGGTTCACGGCTTCTGGTTGTCGGTCCTGACAACGATGAAGAAGACCTAATGGAGGAAGTCATGTCTGATCTGACCTCTCTGCTGAACTCCATCGATAAATCGGGACGTGGTGTCTCTGTACAAGCCAGCACACTGGGCTCGCTTGAAGCTCTCCTCGATTTCTTGAAGGTTAGCAAGATTCCGGTGTCGGGTATCAATATCGGACCTGTCCACAAGAAAGACATCATGCGTACGGCGACCATGCTCGAGAGGGCCAAAGAGCTTGCCGTTGTCCTTGCCTTTGATGTCCCTGTCGACAGGGACGCAGAGCGGTTGGCGGAGGAGATGGGCATTAAGATATTCAAAGGTTTTTACCGGACCAGATCTGTGTGGACCCACTGACATTTTTGTAGCTGACATCATCTACCACTTATTTGACGCATTCACTGCATACAACAACGAGATAATGGAAGCCAAACGTCGAGATGCTGCGCCACAAGCAATCTGGCCCTGTCGCTTGAAGACAATTGCTGCATTTTGCAAACGAGACCCCATCATTCTGGGTGTGGATATTCTCGACGGAACATTACGAATCGGTACGCCTATCTGCGTTGTAAAGGTCGACCCAACTACCCAGAAGAGGGACATCATTGACCTTGGAAAGATGTAAGTGACAGAATCGAATATATTGGTAGTGAATTAGTTCTTACACGTTCATGTACAGAACATCACTGGAAATTAACCACAAGCCATTCGATGTAAGTCGCAAGCTGTCTAGCGGCCCACTCATGAACTCATGATGATGGTATCTCTAGATTATCAAGAAATCGCAGGCGGGCGGGGGCGTAGCCGTCAAGATCGAGCATGCGGTGTACCAGTCGGCCAAGATGTTCGGCCGCCATTTTGACGACAAAGACGAGCTTCTGAGCCACGTCACGAGGCAGAGTATCGATGTCCTCAAGGTATAACAATATTTGTATGACGCGCACGTTTATTCTGATACAGTTCTTCAGTCGTCATTCAAGGCGGATGTTTCCAACGAAGAGTGGCTCCTTATCAAGGCATTGAAACCGGTCCGCTCTCTCTCTTTTTTTTTCCCGGTGCCTCTGTCGTCTGACAATCGGATGCAACAGCGTCTGAACATCCCGTGATGGTCCACGAGTGCGCGACCGGTGACCCATACGGCGTTTATAGTAGAGTCGGAGTTACATACATCACTGTATTTATACCCACATCACCGTTCGCAGACTGGACTGCTTGTTTTTTTACCCTGGATATCTTCGCCCTTGTAATGTCTGCTCTGTCCAGCCCAGATGACCACGCACCCAACGAACACGTCTCTACCGAGGATATAGACGCCTTGCAATTGGTAATGCGCTGTTCGAGACGCTGGGACGACCTCTGTGGGATGATGCGCTGAGACAGAATTGCCAGTAAACGGTAACGTCGGTTTACAGTAGGAAACTGGAAACGGGCTGCGGGTATCCCTGATTGCGGACTCTGAGGACCTTGACTTGCCCTTCAAAAGTGCTAGTCTCTGACTCAGAGGAAGATGCACCAGGGGTTGAGATCATACCGCCTAACCTGAACAGCGCTCATACCTGCGTAGGGAAGCCCGCTCCAGTGTCGTCCTACTATTACAGCTCCTACGGGGAGCAAAGCATGTTTGACTGACGTCATCTATCTTACTTTTCAGAGCCGGCTCGGCTACAAGCAGGTGAGGGAAAAGTCACTTCGTCCGCGATCGCTAAACACTTGATGTCACGTATTCTAGCAACTCCATCGTACTTGGCATCTTCTTGAAAGCTTTGCCGCAAGCTTTGTTGCTCTGAATTTCATCGGAGGGGTTCGGTACGGACGAACCGGTCGATTACGAGTGTTTCTACTCATAATGATTTCTGATCACAGTTCGTTCCTGTTCCTTGGTTTACTCGCAGGAGGTCCCGCTGCGATATGGTATTTATTCTACATCGTACTAGCAAGCTTATCCTGGACGCTACTGCAGGTCATCCTACGTCGTCACGATCTTCTTTATGATCATAACTGCTGCGGTTCTTGCCGAGATCTGTTCGGCGTTACCGCTTAGTGGTTCTATCTACGTCTGGGCCGCTGAGAGCGCTGGTCCAAAATATGCCAGGTTTTTCGGTTTTTTAGTCGCTTGGTGGTCCTGCACTGCATGGATGACTTTTACTGCAAGCAACTGTCAGGTGAGCCTGGTATCCGTTCAACAACAGGTCACATTGTGATTACCTTGTTGACAGACTACTGCCAATTACATTGTTTCCCAGTTGGCTGTCTGGGAAATCGACTTTCCTGGTGGTGTTGATAACAGCAACATCAAATGGCGTGCCTTCATTTGGATACTCTCGGAGTTGATGCTACTAGTATCTGTGGCTATGAACTACCTCCCTCCTAGAGCCTACTCCGGTGTTTTTAAGTTTTCGGTCGCGCTGCTTATGCTCGACTTTTTCTTATGTCTCACATGGCTGCCTGTCGGGGTCTCAAAAACGTACGGATTTCGATCGGCTTCGGATGTGTTTACAATGACTTGTGGGTTGGGACTGTATGAAACAAATTGTAACCCACTGACACCGTTTGACTAGATAATGGTACTGGAGCTTCTGCTGGGTGGAACTGGATCTTGTCCTTGTGTGTTCCACTCTATACCTGGTTCGTCCGATAGATTGATTAGGGTCGATCGGCAGGCTCTTCACCGCTGGCACCTTGACTGGATTCGACGCATCGGGTCATATTGCTGAAGAAACCAAAAATGCTAGGTACGCCACTTTGACGATGGGGCACTACCCTTCTTGACCTATCCTTTTCAGCGTCACTGCAGCCAAAGGCATCCTGATGAGTGCCATCGCAACAGGGGTACTCGGTTTTATCACTACCATCCTGTTTTTGTTCTGCACACCAGACCTCGACACGGTATTCTCTCTGAACGCTCCACAACCATTCGTCCAGATTTATGCTCTCGCTTTGGGCAAGAAAGCTAGTGTCTTCATGACGATTCTAGCTGTCCTTGGTCTCATCATGGTATGAAAGGGTTTCCTAGTTAGCGTGCTCACTGATCATATATTCCATAGAACACCACGGTTGCAATCGTCGCTTCCTCGCGCTTGGTGTTCGCGGTCGCTCGTGACGGTGTGCTGCCTTTGTCTGGGTGGATCGGACAAGTCGACGTGCAAGGTCAACCCCGCAACGCAGTTACCGTCATCTTTATCTTTGCTGCAGCCATTCTATGCACGATCTTGCCCAGCCAGGTCGCATTCACGTCGTTGGTGTCAGCCGGGGCTGTTCCGACTATCGCAGCATATGGACTCATCGCGCTGCTGCGACTTGTCATGACCCCGGACCGATTCCAGTCCTCTCGATTCAGACTTGGCAAATACGCGAAACCATTCTATGTGTGTGCAGCCGCTTTCAACGCGCTTGTCTTTGCCGTACGTGTTTCGCTTGCTCGTGAGGGTTTTACGGGATGGATTGACCTTGGTCCCAAGGTCGATATCTCTCCCTTTTACTTCCCGGTTACTGCGCAGACGTTCAACTTTGTGAGTGGTGATTCTGGTCAGCACTATTTCCTGATCCAATGTGTCACTATACAGGCTGTTGTCATCTTCGGAGCTATCTCTGTCTTTGCTCTCCTCAGCTGGTACTTCATGCCTGAGGACAAATGGTTGAGGCGGGAACAAATTCTCAGGGCCATGGAGGTGACAGATTGAGAATACGGAAGATATGCTCGAGGTTAAATGAGATAGGATGTGGTGTCATTAGATATCCTAGAGTGGTTCTAGCCCCAATTGTCCTTGACATGCCCCCTCAACGTCTACGATCTGGAATGGTGACAATGAATATTTGTTTATTTTGTTGATGGTTGGCGGTGGAGCTAAAAGGACCGACCTCTTTGGGAGCAGCGACACTCATAACTACCGGATGATTCTTGCCGACAAGAACCTCATCCTACGGAGATCTTAGCATGGAATATGTCACAGCAGACAAGGTACGGTTGCAAACCTCGATCCGGATGCCCATATTGTGGAACGCCTTTGGGAATTGTGGCAATGGGGGTACGTAAATACCTGGGGAAATAAGCATACAATAGGGCGATAAGCGTTGGACGGATCTACCTGGCTCCACGGTGATCACCATTCCCGCCTTCAAGCTAAACGCGCGTTTTTTTGTTCGGTGTATAGCCTGATACACCACTCAATAAGTTTGAACTTACCAGTCTCCGCGGGTAAGGTGTGCCGACTCATGTAAATCTAAGTTTCGTCTTGTAAGTCCCCGTCGACCCCTGGATGTTCCGTGCCCCCCAAAAGGAACATAAAAGACCTACCTATTCCAATCGGATGACTCAGAAAATGCGGGTACAATACTCTTTCCAAATCCCCTGTGTGTAGGTTGAACCCAATTTGGTTTAATTCGGTTCGCAACAGATCGCATGACCTGCGGTGGAGTTGGTGTAGGTTGAGTTCAACAGACTCAGTGCACAGGGATACGAGGGACTTTTGTGCGTTCAGGACAGCCGTGTATAGATCCTTTTGGGGCGCGCTGAACACCCCGGAGGCAGGGTAGGTGCGTGCTAAATAATAACCGGTTAGAATCGCGTACAGGCCACCAAAGGACCAAGGATCTAACTAATATCTGAAGCATAGCCACTTGGGTGCTTCAGTAATATGGCAAACAAAAGGATCGAGAGGATTGTACGAACTTGTATTCGCATCCCGCATCCATTAGGATCATCTCGTCATCCTGAACCACTTGATTATTAGAGGTATAGTGTATTATTAGCGCGTTGGGTCTGAAAAGGGGGTCAGATTAATGCACACAAAAAGGTAAATTTAATTGATACCCTGATGCGACAACAGGTACGTATGCTAATCGTTGTGATCCGGAGAGGCAGCACAAATATTCGAAATGAGCTGCGATTGCACTTTCGGATATGCCAGGGCGAGTAAATCGCATGGTCTGTCGAAAGAGAGTATCATTCAGCATTCCTGAATTTTGGCATGGTGAGTCAACTGGCCTTGGCGAGAGAACGACCACTGATGTCGGCAGCAGTGCGCATGACCTGCTGTTCTCGCTCACTCTTGATGACTCGCAATTTAGCAACCTGTGGTGCCAAGTCGTGCCTCCGAGAGGCGGACAGAGATTCCACAATTGTCTCGTACTCTGATCTGGGCTGCACAGGGCTAGAAAGATATCGCAGTAAAGACTTGGTGGTACGTGGGGACCGCTTCCACGAATTGGGTACATCGATGTAAACGTTGGAGTAGGTGCTAGCTAATGACTTTAGCTGACTAGGGAAGCTTTGTATAGATTGAGCATCGTCTGCTTTGAATATGCTCAAAGCATCGTTGAAGCTTGTTCTGGGCATTCGGGGTTGTTAGCGACTTGACCAGTAGTATACGTTGTCCCAGTACCTGGCGCCATCCCATTTCTCTTTGTGAGAGTCCTTGCCACTAGAGAACAATGTCATTCGGTAGCCACGTGAAGTAGAAGTCTTCTCTAGTTATCGGTTTCAGTCTGACGTTGATCTGGTGTCTCGGCCAGGCTTACCGAGGATCACGGCTGCGTCTGGCTCTTCAAAGCCCGTAAGGTACCAAAAGTCGGACGCCTGACGAAACTTGTAACTGGCTGATATTCAACAAGGACGACCAGTCGAGTAATAGAGTCAACCTACAATATTTCTTGAGAAGGCATTGGAAGAGCAGAGAATGACGGACGGTACTACGTACTTCCACTCATGTACTTGATCGGCGCGGCCACCGAGACCACAACGGAATCATTCGGAAGATTCTCCATCAACCGTCTCCGTCGTTGCTCATACTCCTCGACGGGTATTCCGGGTGTTAGTTCATGTGGTCTCACTGTATTTTTTCCTGCCTCAGCGTGATGCTAACGGGCGGCCGCGAGACAGGCTCACAGAGGTGGGGATGTGAATGGAACAGCGGTTGGCCGTAATTTGAGGGTTTGAGCTCGCCGTCGACATGCGCCTCGGTAGCGAATGCGCGTAGACAGCGACGGGTGGGCACACGGACGATCGCAGCACCCGCTACAGACCGTTGCAAGGCGCGCCAGGACATGAGTGTTTGAGGAATTTAAGTAAAAGATATTTATTTTTATGGATATGTATTTCTGGACATAATCACGCGCCGCTCTATTACCAGTCGAGGTCGAGTATGGACTCGTTGCCCCACTGGGCCTCACCGTCATTTCGTGCTGCAGCTCGCAATGTGTCATGACTGGGAGAGATACGGAAGACGTGGTGTCGACGTCGCGTCTGCGATGACCGCCCTCACGTTTTCTGCAGTCAAGGGAACCACTAGGCTCGGGGTATCTCTTTCGCTGCTCGCGTGCCAACCATCCTCGCTAATACTGCTCTAGTTCACTCTCCTTCGCAGCGTGGCTTCCAGCACAGTAGTGGCTACCGCGCTGGCTTTCGATGATACCATCCTCGGTCGACGGAAAGTCGCGGCCCCCGTCGTTAAAGGCGCCGTCACGAGTGCGATCGACTTTGCCGAAACACTAACGCTTGCTCCAATATACCTTGGGGAGTGCATATCCTCCGCTTCTCTTCGCGCCGCACACAGCTCCATTGATATCCTTTCCATCATATTCCCCGGGAGTAGTGAGGCATCCTTTTCATTGGGTCCGTTCATTGATCTCGTGAAGAGAGAATGGGACAACCCCACCCCCAGCCACATTATACCAATCAAGAAATATGGCATCACAGACGTCGCTAGAGCTTTAATCGCCTGGGTTGCACTCCAGGGAGTTACCCAAGAACATCACGAATCACGATGGTCCCCTTACCTTCGCAAGGTCGAGGTGCATAGTCCCACAACTGGTCCTCAACTCAAACGTGTTCCATCTCGTATCCGTGTCACCTCAGACCTCATATTCCCAGGACATCGTGGTCAACTCATATCCGCTGATATCGGTGAAGCACCGACAACCACCCACGGAAGACAACGATCCGCAAGCGTCCTCTCTCGATTGTCTATATCATCTGTAACCTCCTTACGGTGGAGGGATGGACGACCCGAACATTGCCCCAAATCAACGGAGGAGGTCAAAATGAACTTGAGGCGATTCTCCAAAATGGTCCTCGCGGGATATGGTGGGGCTAGCCTGTTGTTCTTCGGTGTATCCCCGATGTTTGCCTCACCATCTACTCGTGCCAAAGCACCTACCATGTCCAATGAGAAGGAAGCAGAGGAAGCACAGCTAGAAAAAGCCATCAATGATGCTGAAGCCGAAATGGAAGGTACTTTACCTTCTTCCTCGGGAGACAATGCAGAGTTCTCGTGGTGGGATATCTTGCTGGGCAAGCACGACAAGGAAATTTTTGAACGGTCGGTTCATGTCGGACGCCCGGACACTCAAAATGTACAATCTCGCATGCGTGCTACTGCCGTGATCGGGATTGAACGCCAAATGCCCAGATTCTGGGTACTTACCGATCATGATCGTTGTCAAGTCGTTCTCGTTCTTCGTGGTGAGTAAATCTTTGACAGTCGTGAATAAGAATAACCCTCACGAAAGATCACGAGAATAGGTACAATGTCCCTAAACGAGCTGGCAGTCGACTTGACGTGCGAACCTGTGGAGTTCGAGCCAGCATCCAGCAGTTTATCAGATGATCATGTCCCAGACGCCAAGGTCCCGTTCCCAGAGTCAGGGTGGTGTCATAGTCACAGACGATCCTCGTACCTGTCGTCGCCACCTCAACGCCCTCGATACCATGTACACGGTGGTATGCTCCGCATGGCGAGAGTCATGGGCGAGATCGGCAAGCCGGTACATCTAGCGGTAATGGATGCGTTGAGCCGGAACCCAGATTATGGTTCGTGGACTTTGAGTTAACCGGCATCAGAACTACCATTTGATTTCGTTTTCCGTCGCATGGAATAGAATTGATCCTCTGTGGACACTCTCTCGGAGCTGGCGTAGCCGCCCTCTTGGCATTGGTGGGTAATACAAATCATATCATGAATGTCTTACGGTCAACCTCTTTGAAGATGTGGGCAGATTCAACTACGTGCCTTACTGTTCCATCAAGCGGACTCCCCATTGATCGCCCTGTGTCTGTGTACTGCATAGCGCCACCGTACGTCGAATTTATTGTGATCTTACACATGCCATATTGATTTGGTTTGTCTAGGTGTCTCACTGATGCAGACTTGAGTCGCTTGGCGTCCAAGTTGATTATCTCTTTCGTCTATTCGGATGATATCGTATCTCGACTGTCGTTAGGATCTGTACGCGATATCCGAAATGCAGCATTATGGCTCTGCGAGGCGAACGACAACGGTGGGCGGGAAGGATACTCTGTCGTAACGCATCGTACGAGACAATGGAAGAGCGGAGAAAGCTCTTCTGAGGACATGCACTGGGTGAGCACGTCACTCGCATGGATCCCATTGAAACCACTTAGTCGTGTTCCCTTTACCTGCAAAGTTTCTAGCGACAAGGAAGACACTTGAGGCAAACATGCAGATGGCAGATCTATATCCTCCAGGCCGCGTCTTTTGGGCTCGTAGAGACGGGGATTTGCCCCACTCACAAAGATTATCGTCCGCGGGCTCTGGGAAAGAGGCAGCAAAAGTTAGACTGTTTGAGGTATTGGACACTGAGAAAGTCTTTTCGCAGATCGTGTTTTCCAAGAACATGCTCAGGCACGTCCATTTGTCTGCTATCTTTTTTTAGTATAGTAACATTTCCACAACAGCGCCCATATGCCTCACCGTTATGACCAAGTTCTGCACGAGCTGTTGTAACGAGTTGTGATGACCAAGTTACCCCAAGTAGAAACGGCCTTATAATTTATACCAGTTGTCGTTCGTTATATCTGATATTTGATGTCGTAGACTACGAAGTACTTCATGCCCTGTGCCCCGTCGCACACCGAGCACGTTTTCTCCCATTGGAGTGATTGAGAAGTTAGCTGCGAAAATTATCCTCCGTCATTATGTAGCATTGTCCCCACGGAACGGCCATCTCATCTGGGAGCTAATCCCAACCACCATGTGCTCCAGTGGCAGGTTAATTTCGGAATTCGGATATGGTGGTCCGTCGGAGCGCGTAACAGTGAAGTTGGTCGTGAACATGACTAAAGTGAGGAGATGGTTTCTACAGGATTCTCGTGCCCGATGATCATTTCATGGCAGCCGATGCTGAGCCTGAGGTTGAACCCAAGGCTACCACAGGTTGTATGAACCCCATGTACGACAGAACCTCGATAGCTCCGGACTTTTGGTCCGATCTCGCGTCCAAGAGCTTGATTTATGAATCCGCACTCAAATGGACTAACATCAAAGGAAAAAGGAATCCTCGCCTTGCAAATACAAACTTTAAAGACCGCATGTTCTTTCCTTGTTACTCGAGTGTTACAACATGGAGGGAAAAACAAGATGCACCGATACGGCAGTATTGCGTCTACGGAAAAGCTAGAGTGGCGTGATTCTTCGCTGGTACGGAACGCGGGCGAAAGAGCGCCACGCGCTAAGATGGGTCATGACGTGTGAAGTAAGAGGGCGTCGGTCCATGGTTGTGCACGGGCAAGTATGGATGTTGTGAATGGACAGGATGCAAAAAAGCGACCGAGTGAAAAGACGACCATGTGAGCCGTTCAATCTTGATCCGTCTGGTCTCTCGGTCGGTACTTGATACCTCGACTCTCCAGTTCGGCCTCCACGTCTTCTGGAACGCGTCCCTTGACTCGCACGGCGTACATGCCTCGCACGTACTTGGCTGCGTGGAAGATGTCAGCAAAGGCAGAACAGATCAAGGGACACGGCTGACGTACATGTTCTCTGCCAGCGCGCCACCCAACTGGATTCCGGGTCAATGACTGCTATGATACCATCAAAGTATGTCGTGGTGCAGACGGTTATGCGGTCGGGAGATCCTTTCATCTAGACGAGGAAACATGGAGGTGGATGTTTTTATCATGGAATGGTACTTCAACGTTCAACACCGACCTGCATGATCTCCTCGCAATTTGGGCAACCAATCTTTCTAAAATCCATGGGAGTCTGGATTACCGAGCAGAGCAGACAGGCTCTGAGGTACTTTGACTTTGCTTGCAAAGGGATGACGGCGCTGGCCATGACAATGGTCAAGAAGCTGGACTTTGCGCTTATATAAGCACAGCTCGCTCTGCTACTACGACGATGATCATGACTGCCCGTCTTGCCACTGTGTTGGCTTTGCTGCCCTTCTCCAGTGTTTTCGCATTCTCAAATACCGTCCCTTTCGTCGCTTGGTCTTCACAGAGGTATCCCTGTTGCACCATTCAAATTCTCGTTCAAATCTAAGTTCTGCTTTAGGTCGGATGCGCTCAACAACCTCACTCCCAGCACGCGTCCCAACCATGATACATTGCTAGAAAACATCATGTCGAACGGGGACTTTTGCTCGTATGACGCTATTGTCGTTGTAGACCACCCGGGAGTGCGTTACCGAACACGTATTTGTGCCATGCGGATTAACAAGCTTGTGTAGGCCCACAGTTCCGATTTACGGGCCCTTCAGCCCTCGTGTAGACTCGCAACTCTGATCAAAGATGCGCCGAGTTCGCGCCAGCTGCCCCATGTTGAACGGAATCTGGGGTCATCACCCGAGGCAGTTGCACTCTTCACCGACCGGTGTGGTTCCATCGCCATCGACGTTATCCCGGGCTCGGGAGAGTGGAGCCTCGATGCAGACAAGAAACATGTTCTTTCCATTTCGATGCCCTCCATCGAAGGGTCTCCAAGGTACAGGAAAACCGTCATGGCAGAGCATGGTTCGTGTTTCTCGGATGAGCACCCAACTATGTGTTTCTTATTCCTTCGACATGCAGAACGACTTCTCTCGAAGGAGCTTGACAGACTCGCTGCCCTCACGTCGAACCACCTCGTCATCTACGCTGGTTCGCATATCCCACTGGAACGCCGTCAGCTTCCCTCACTTTCAGAGTTTGACTCGCCACCCGACGCAGCGGTTCCGCCTAGCGCAGCCGCTGTCGCGTCGTCTCAAGGGGGCATCCTTCACCATTATCAACTCCTCACGCCAGCTCTTATCACTTCGCTCCTTGTCGCGTTTTTCATCCTAGTCCCAATCGTGATGATCGGCGTCAATGCCCTTGCTGGCATACAATCAACCTTGCGATCTGAGGCACCAAAGGACTACAGTGCGCAGGAAAAGAAGACCCAGTAGTACCTCAACAGTAGTATTCCAGGAATGACCATTACATTAGCTTCGAACAGGACATTGGTGTGATGACGAATGAAAGACAAGATGTAACCGTAATACAGGACCAAGACCGGCGTGGAAGTGAGGCGTCTAAGAGAGCAAAAGATCTCCGAGAGCCAAGGCTCAGCTATTCAGCTTCCTGCTTGCGTCAATTCGAGTGCAGATAGATGCAGCGGTGTAAGCCCACAAGCTTACCTATAACTAGCATATATACTGCTCGGATACTGAATCACAAGCATTCAGTACTAGCAGGTATCGGGTGGTAGAGTGTCAGAAGGATGGATTAGTCTTTGGACATTGCTTCGTACGAGAGGCCGAGAGGGAGTGGTTGGACGAGAGAGGGAGTGGTTGGGCAAGAGCGTAGGGCGCTCTTCGGTCCGGGACGGGAGTTCGAGAAGGGCGTGGGCTGCGAGGGCACCGGGTGGGAATGCCTCGCAGGCGCATGTGCGCGGCAGTCGGACTCGCGCGCTCCGGATCCAAGGGAAGTGAGCTGCGAGGCACCGGAAAACGGAGGCAGGGTGTGGTGGGCGGATGTGCTGAAACAGGCGAGGACGAGTGGTACGGGGAGGACGAGCTGCGAGCAACGAGATCTTTGACTCTGTGCCTTCTGATCTGGTCAGTGATTGTTTAGCACCTTTGACTTCAGCTCCACGACATGATGATTCGACACGGAGCTGTCTAACTCGACCATCTTGCTCCATACGACTTTATGTAAGGACAGATGTGTTCCTCGACATCGGATGTTTTGCTCGGTGATGCTCGTGAACGTCCACATTGGGCCGGAAGCTGCAATGAGGATTAGCGGCCTCATGCTCTGATGGTCCAGGTTGCGCAAGATGTCGATAGCGTAACCTTGTACCTGTTGTTGTGCGCAATAGATATGTTGTTCAAACTTGTTCCCTTCCGGCTTCCTTTTGATTTCGACAAGGACGACGGGAGTGCCTTGGTGAAGGTTGCCAGTTCCATGTTTGAGTTCCTGGCCGGTACAAACATTGCAGACTACAAAGTCCACACGAGGAGGGGTTGACGAAGTGAGTGCGTATGGAGTTGTCGTGTTTGGTGCGTCGCGGGTGAGTTCTTTCCAGCATGTACATCCATGGAGCGTACCATGCATATTCGGTATTTCTGGGATTACCCACGCGGGAAAGGGCAAATAATTTCGCAAGACTTGCCGCAGTCAAGGAGGTTGTTAATGCTTCAAAGCTCCCCTAAGGCTTGCTAGACGGAAGCTCGACACCAGCCCTTCCAGTTCGCCCGCCTTCTCCCATACGATGCCATCTAACTTTGGCTGCTTTCCAGAACGTCGAACATGTTCTTTGGTTACCGTTGCTGATTCCCATGTAGGGCCACTGGTGGCAATCAGCACAAGCGACTTCACGTTCTGGGATCCATGCAGTACATTGATGGCGAGTTGCTCTATTTTCTTCTTTGCCTTAGAGACGTCCTGATGCCTTTCCTGCTGCTGGGGGTGCCGGTGGGGCAGCTGGGGCCTGGTGATCTTTAAGAGCACAGCTGGTGTTGCACCAGTGATTTCGACGCTGGCACGATGTACTCCGGGTCTCGGTTTTAAGCTAGGCCTGTCATTTGTTTCGACCCGCAAGATCGCGAAGTCGGCGCGGGGAGATCTCGATGATGCCTTTGTGCAGTAGTGAGGGTGTACAAACGTCTCTGGAAGTCGTTTTGTTACCTCGAGTAATGTGTGTAGCCAAGGTGAGCTCCAAGGGTACACAAAGTTCTCTTCGCGGGAATGGGCC
>JBBPJP010000074.1:0-65804 GCA_038088775.1 Boletus barrowsii | reverse complement strand
ACATTTGTCAGCGAAGCGCTAGCTTCCAGCCTATGGCGTTTATGTTGAACCTGGGGGGAATCACGTGGTGATGAAGATAGTGAGGCTGGGACGTTGCGGGGGGAAACGGGTGGGCTGCTCAAAGGGTGCGCATGGGGAGTTGGAATAGGGACTGGACGCGAAGGGGATGACGGTGGAGCGGGAGACTCTGAGGCGATGCTGGAGCTGGAACCGTCTGCATTCGATTTCTTGAAGAGACTGAGGAGGGACAACTTGGAGTGAAGTTTACGGGAATCAGCGCCTGTACCGGCTGATCTGGGCCGAGCGGAGCGGGTGGGGAAGGGTGGTTCATCGAGAGCTTGTGGGAGCGAAGGACGGCGGGCAAATATGTTTGGTGGGACTGAGTTGTCTGGCGGGAGAGGATCGTTGTCGGGACGACCTGGGGACGCGGGGGATGGCTTGGGTTCTGGGTCAGATGTGCCGCCTGAAAGGGAGTGGTCGACGGAGCGTTTGAAGTGCAAGCGTTTTCGGATAGAGGCTTCGAGGTGCTCTACGGTGCAGGAAGAGGGAGCACGGTGCTGGGTGGATCTGAGGGAAGAGGTGGCTTGGGCGAAGAGGTCAGCACATTCGATCCAGCCATTTTGGCGAGCAATGAGCTCTGGGGTGATTCCGTGTTTATCGGCACGGTCTGGGATTGCGCCGTGGGAGAGGAGGGTACGGACGATGCTGAGATGGCCGTTGGCGGCTGCAAAGTGGAGCGGGGTAGAGCCTGAAGTGCCGACTATGGGGGCGGTTGCGTCGCGATTGCGGTCAGAGTAGCGCCGTGGGAGTCTGAGGGGAGTCTGAGGATAAGCCAAGGGGAGGAAAAGAGGCGCACCTTGGGGCGTTTACGTCTGCGCCGCGCTCGATGAGAAAGTTGACGACGAGGAGGTTTCCACCTGCGCATGCGGCATGGAGAGGGAGCACGCCGTCGAGCACAGAGTTGACTGGCTGGCCGTGCGAGAGGGCGTACTGGACGAGACCGACGTCGCCCGAGGCTGAGGCGGAGTGCAGGCCAAGATGGGGGACTGTGGGGGGGTCAGCGTTGGGGTCGAGGGGGACGAGGAGGAATACGTGCAGTCGGTGGTGACGTTGTATTTTACGTTCAGACGGTTGCGCGACGGCGGGGGCATCGCAGAGCCGACATTCGAATGGACGAGAAACAACAACGTATCTGATTAGTCATCATCTATCTACCTCGTACCCCCTATCGTACCCTGACGGAACTCGATACCGTACAGGCGGCGTCGTCAGCGTGTCTGCATCGCTCGACGAGTCGTCCGAATCTTGTCCACGTCTCCCAGATGGCGGCGGGATGACAACAGGTGTCTCACTCCGACTGTGGTATGACCCCATCGTCGATGACGGAGGCGGAACTCCAGCTCCCGCCCCATTCGGCGTCGGAGGGCCAGCCGGAATGAATCCCGGTGGGAGTTCAGCCAAGTCCATCTCTATCATCCCATCCGTCGAATCCCCACCCGGCGTTTGGTGAGGAAGTGGAATTGGCCGGTCCGCGTCTGCTGGACTCAACAGATTTGGTCGCATTGTAGCCGTAGACGTGTTGGACGCCGGTCGCGACTAATCACATCATCCATCAGTACCAGCCTTGCAGTCATGCTCAAATCGCTCACCGGTGGCTGAATAGTTATATTCACCGTGCCGAACGACGACGTACTCCCCGGTCGCGATAGCAATTTCTGGTCAACAGAAAGCAAATGCGATGGCGATCTACCCTTCAAACTCGCCATCTCCGCAGCCGTCAATGGCGCAGGCATCGACACGTGAACAAAGCCTGCCTACATCGCCTCTCAGCATTACGTCGTACATCAAATTTCATCTGCATACCTCATCCACACCGTCCTCTCCCTGTTGCTTCGTGCTTTGACTTGACGGCGTACTCGTCTCTTGCAAGCTTGCCACCTCGGGAATGGCACTAAGCCCGCTCGATCGATGTCCACGGCTTGCCACGTGTTCCGGCGCGCTCAACAGGTCGAGCTCAGATGTTCGCGTAGAAGAACTCACGCTCTCCCTCGAAGATCTTCGTCGTACCTTGCGTTGCTGTCGCTCACCCGAAAGGTCATACAGCGGATTCCCGGGTGAACGTGGTTCGGGCACCATCAACACGGGAACACCCCCAGGCACAGGCACAGGCGCATTCTGAGGTGAAGGTGATCCCGGCCTCGACGAAAGTGAGTGGTCGGTCGGCGTTGGTGGTCGTCCCAGTTCATGGGGAGGTGGCAATCGAATTATCATCGATGCATCCGCCTCGGGAATAAAACCATCAAGTGGAATTTCCGCGTGTGCTTGAGCTGGCGAATACATCGGCGTTCGTGCCGACCCCGTCCGCGTACCACCACCCCGAGAATACCGTGGCGCCTCACTCGAGGACGAGGACGAGGACGAAGACGAAGCACGTGCAGAGGGACCGTTAGACGAAGGGAACCGAGTTGTTGTTGCAGCATACGGAGCGTCGCCCTCCGGAGGCAGGTCTGGTTCTCCTCGCGACCTCCGTGACTCGGATTCGGATGCAGGCGAAAAGTACCTCTCCATCATCTTGGAGGCTGTCGAGCGTCCATTGATATACCCTTGGTTTCGCCCCTGCATGTAGCCAATGTCTTTTCCCATTTCCAGCCCCTCCTGGAGGCCCTGCTTCCTGCCATCTTCCCTAGCCATGTCAACCATCCTCTCCTCGCGCATCTTTCTCAGCTTTCTTCGCAACTGGATTGCTTCTTCCTCGGTTTCTCTCCTGCGCCCCTCGACGTCCTTGAGGATGTTCTGTGCTTTGAATATCTCTTTCTGTGCCTCCTCCAAGGCAATTTTGTAGAGCTTCAGCTCCTCCCTCAACCTGGCGGCCTCCGCCTGAGCAGAAACTCGCCCATCGTTTGCCTCCTTGAACCGCACGACAGCATCCTTGAGTCTGCGCTCCGCCGTATCGGCACGGTCCTGCTCGAAGGCAAGTTGTGATGTAGTCGCAGTTAGCTGCTGCTGAAGCTCGCGCGTCGTCTCCTGTTCATCCACGAGCATTCGCATGAGTTCTTTTGCAGTTGGGGCAGCGTTCCGAGGACGCTCGCGGGATGATCGAGATGAACGAGACCTGGAAGATCCCGAGTGTTTGCTGGAAGACAAGGGAGAAGGTGGTAGCGATTTTTCGTGGTCGTCATCAGGAGAGGCTCTGTGAAGCGGAAGAGGACTCAGCGTCGTTGAATGGCCCATGATGGAGGTGAGTGTTAGTGCAAAACAAGAATCTTGAAACGGCGTTCAAAGTCTAGTTAATGTTTATCAACAAAGAGGACCCCGAGTGCACTGCATTTCGTGCCCAATTTGGTTCAACTGAACAGACTTTATGGGGTCCCGGACTCGTTGTTCTCATCGTCTGGTGCACTGCGGCCCTTTCTCAGCCAAACGTACAAGTCCATTGCTGTATGTGTTGAACAGACCTAAGACTTGAGTCTTGTAATGATCCTCAAGTGAATCTCAGACCCATGGCACGGGTCTGTCTGCTTTCCCAGTCTTCGCCTAACAGACCACTTCCCATCTTCTCGTCTTCCCACACAGCGGACCGTGAGTCGTCTAGTAACAACATCGACCGAGCGCCACGTTCAACTGTTGAGCGTCTGGGCAGACTCTCGGTGACGTGAGCGTCAACAAGGTAGCCATGAGGGGCCTCCGTACTCTGGTTAGCAAAGAAACTACTTCATACATGTCTGCCCGCCTTTGGTCGTGACTGACTCGTGTCTTCATTTTGACAAGCGACGCTATTCGATTTCGTCGTTATTTTGGGTTCAGGTCAAAGATAGGTCAAAGGACTCTCCCTGGTTGGAGAGGAGGCTGGAATACCTACTCGCTGTTCTCCTGTTTTGAAAGCCGGACGGAGTTTCCGGACAAGGTACGCTCTTGATCGTGCACCGTGCTCTTGCTGCGAATCACGATGGCATCAGATAGATGTACTGCGCTGCTCCGTGCCCAACCATGGGACCTGGGTGGAGGATCGAAGAGAGCACTTGACTTGATCTTCCAAACAATAATCGCGATCCTCGGACCTGAGCACGCAGGACTCGAAATCTCCCATGACTCGAGTATCTTGATTTACGGACCTCGTCCATCGACAGGCAAGCCCTGCGATTTGTCTGCCACCTCGTTTGGAGAGGACGAACGAATGTCACGATGATGGGATCAATCAAGACAAAGTCATTCTGCCCTGTACAGTTCCCTTGTCCATCTCCATCGCATCAATGCGCACGATACCCTTGTACAGGCATAATCAAACCTCCTATCTATCGTAAGCCTCGGACATAACCTTCTAAACGTGCCTTTTCTTCCCAACCCCAACAGGATGTCCTTGCACACGGCCAACATACATGCCGGCACCCAAAGAACACCTACCTGATTCTGTCTGACGACCCTTGTACTCTTAGATTGGTTGACATCCTACGCCCATTTCCCTGATATGATGGAATCATCAAAGCATCATCACGCAGACCATATGGAACGAGACGTCAAAAACGCGCTTCTGAGGGACGCGTTCTGACGGCACGCTATTTGATTTACAGAATACGGGAGTCACCTCATTGTCCGCTGACATTCCTGGCAGGGTGCCGTCCGTCCGTGATCCTACTCGTTACTAAATCCTTCGCGACCAAAAATCTTTTTAAGGGGGGTGGTCGTGCACACGGCAAACGGCAAGCGTGCAACGGACCACTCTGTCAAGAAGGCGGTCGTCATCACTGGGGCCTGTCATCTAGGTGTATCGTGTCTCAAATGAACGTGTCGGAATTTCGAATGTCGGATTGCTGACCCCATGACTATAATAGCGTTGACCACGGCATCGACGTGATCATGTCGTTTCTCGAAAGGGTGGCAAGCATCTCACTTTGGCGGTGGGTGCCATCTGCATTTTGATCCGTTTTCAAGGTACAGAAATATCATTTTTTCACAGAGGACAACGCAAAACAGCCGACGTGATCACGACCGTAGATCAAGGAGGCACTTTGCAAAACAAATGCCACCTAGTGGCGCTTCTTGACACCTTTATCAGGTGAATCGTACGAACGCCCCGCAAAAGCCGATTTCTTGGCCCCGTACAACGCGGGGATCGTCCGTCTTCGCATTTGGGCGTTCCCGCGGTGACCACATGTGTCAGACTCTGGCTGCGTGAGTTTTGCCAATTGCTGATAGGAGGTCTGTTTTTTTTTTTCGCCAGAATATACGACACCGATCAACGGGAAACATGAAACGACACTTTTGTCGAGTGTTTCACATTGAACAGGTCTACAAAGTTTGAAGACGGCACGGAACTCGATATCGTGGTCTTCGTTATGGGGTTGGGCGTTGACGTTACCCCACATTTATGCCGTTGCAGTCGTTGTAATTATTACGATGCCATGAGATATATTTGCGTGCTCTGAAAGCAGGATATTTTGAGACCAGAAGATAGCCAGTTAATGGGCGCGTGGCAGGTCTCTGGGCACGAAGGGCTGTGATTTAGGAGCTGTGCGTACTGTTTCCACGGAAGAGTACGCAGTCATCGGTGGACAGGCATGCTCGCGATGCGCAAGTGACCGTTTTGTCAATTCACGCGCGGTGTCTAAGAGGAAGCATTGAAGGGATCATACATAACAGTCTCTGGATAACGACGGTCACATGGATCAGATGAATACTTGGCAGTCCCTTCTGTCTATAATACATTCACTGTGCACCATTTGGCAATTATACGGCAGTCGATGCAATGTTGGGAATCCACAGCACAGAGAGCCATCAGTCCTCTGGCGTCGGCTGTGTGATCCCCGCCTTGTCTTGGAGTGTTGTGGCCATCAATATCGGGAGAATTTTCAGCTTGTCCTTGTCCCACTAATGCACTACTCAGGGTCCAGCCAAACAGGGTAGCAGACCCACTTACGACGTTCTCCGTCCAATACAAATCTTGTTCGACCAGTTTCCTCACGTCCTCGATAGACTCGGCTTCGAATAGTAAAACTGAGCCAACAAACTTCTTATCCGCCGGCGGAGCATTTTGGCTCTCTGGGGTAACCAGTCCGCCTGCCACTTCTAACAACGGAACAAGTCAGCAAAAAAGGCGGTGCGTCTCATGCATGGATGTTACTCGGCCGCACTCAGGATTCCTTGCTTGATATGTTTGTTCGCCGTTACAAAGTGTCTCGGGCGAACTGCCATTCTCCGTGCAAGTGCGCCGTCGTCCGTGTGATCTGGTGCCCACACCAAGTAGGTATTCGATCTCGGAGTGCTCGCGCAGAAGTGCCGCAGCTGTTGCGCATGGATACTTCCGTATCGGTAACGAACGGATCTTGGCGCGCTGGTGAACGCAGAAAAGACCATCGTTATTGTGTGGTCGAGTGGTAAAACGCCCGAACCCCCTCAAACTTTCTTGCGCTCTTCGCACGTGTACACTGTGGGAAGGCCAGTGATCCACTCTGGACTAGGCAAGTTTTTCTATTAGGAATAGTACAGGAACGACGCGCAAATTTTTCTTTTTTTTCCTTCAGCCCTCCTTTCGATCGGAAATGCTTCAAGAGCGGCGACCTGGCAACCTCTGCCAAACGTACTCACCTGCCAATTTGGGGCGCTGCCTTTCCGTCTCCGCTGGCGATCACGGTCAGGCTTGACTGGCATATGGGCGGAGTTCTTACCCGCAGCGTGCTCATGTGTCAGTTTCCCACTGGCAGGTTCATATAATTAGGGCGTAAATGGCATCCGCCCATTCACCTCACCTTTCCCTGGGAACCATGGCGACGAATCAAGACTTGCCCAAGTTCGTCGTTTGGGCTCCAGATTACGCGGGCGCTCAGGAAACACGTCTTGCCATACGACCGCGGCATCTCGAGAATGCGCATCGGTTAACCAAGGAGGGGGTCATTCGTAAGCCCTGTGGCGCTTTACCAACATCATCATCGTCTGATCGGGAGTTCCCACAGGGGTTGGCGGAGGCGTTCTGACCGATTCCAGTGCCAACGCAGCCCCCGCTGATCGAAAGTTCTTTGGTTCTTGTCTCATCATCGAGGCAGAAAGTTTGGAAGCTGTACGTAAGATTGTCGAACACGATGTGTATTACAAGGAGGGCGTGGTATGTGTTTTCCTTCTCGCATGTTACGTTGATTTGACGCATGGCATGATCAGTGGGACAAGGAAAAGTTACAGATCCTTCCGATGATACTGGCAACGTCTTTGCCGCCCGTCCCTTCTGAGTAGACCCCCACGTCACATCATGAAATGTATGCCTATGCCATCCATTGATATCGATCTACTTGTTCGTGAGCCGACGCCCGACCGTGACACGTGTTCAGGATTGAGTCACCATGGGACCACCCACCGATCGGCAGGGTTGACGAAAGGGGCCGCAAGCACGGTACACCTTTTCTCTCGTGGAATTCCACCCTGAATCGTGATTCCATCAGTCATTTCGCTCGAGTCGCCATGCAACCGAAAAGGTTTGACGAAAGGGCCGCAATACAGGAGCATCCCCCTTTTTTTGTTCTTTTTCTTCCTGGAAATTCTGCTCTGGATCCTTGGATCCCATCAACACGTTTCCTGTGCCACACTGCCACCCGACAGCAGGACGCATTCAGGGCGCTACACCCTTTGGCGCGGAACATATCCATGACAAGTCGAGCTCATTTTGGCACTCGATTGCTTGATAGCCGCTGTCATATCCCGCTGAGATCGCGACACGTATTGGTATCTCCGCGTGAACCAGATAACGCGCATTAGCATACCATGCGAGGCGCATCAGAGATTGTTCCGAGGAAGTAACACAATAATATTAGCAAGCGAACCCTTGCACGAAAAAACGATGACAATTTCAAGCGTGACTAGACAAATGTATGGTATGCTGATCTACAGCTACCGATATAAGTAAACAGCGGCGATACCTCGCATAATACGATAGATAGGATCATGTCAGTGATGCATATGAGGGGGGGGATGATAACATAAATGAAATGCTTGACTCAACGATACAGTGCAAAATCCGCGGAAGCGAATACGGCGTCTTGACGGAATGCGGCGCCGCTCAATTCAAATAATCATATGGTTGGCACGGAACAGTCACAAGGTCGCATGGCAGATTGCCATCGTCTAGGCCCCAGAGACAGGACTGCTCGAGACGGGGGAAATTCCGCTACACGTTCTCTCGTGCCGAGCTACCACGTCGGGCCGACTAAACCGCTTCTTGCAAAAGCGGCAACTTGCTGCGGCAAGGAGATGCCTGGACACGATATGGCGCGGGACGTTCATCCGCTGCATGGTGTGTCCGCAGTTTTCCCACTCGCATTGAACCACGTCCCGCTCGCGCCCGACAAAACGGTGAAAAACCCGCAGGTGTTCCCCCATTTCGCGGTTCTTGCCCGGAGCTAAGCCGTCGCACTGTGGCCCGCCCTGCCATCGACATGGGTAGGAGTAGAAAGCTGGATTCATCAGAATGGACTGTTCCGGTGCCGCTGGAGGCGTTGGGGGCTGGTGTGCAGCAAAGGGCTCGGAGAATATTCCTCCCAAGTCCAGAGGGGCGTCAAGTGACGGTTGGTATGCAGCGAATGGGTTGTGTACATCAACAGGGAGCCCGACGTTGTCGATAGGGTAATAACCTCGGAACCGAGGTAGGTTCGGGGTGTACATGGGAGGTGGGTCAGCGTAGTATCCCTGTGAGTCACGCCGGACGTTGAGGACTTCCGATGTCAGATAGCGATAACACTTACTGAGGCCATCGGGTCCACGGGAAGGAACAATCGTCGATTTCCGTCAGGAGCCAACATCGACGTCATGGAGGTCCTGAAGGAAACTGCGTTAGTGATAGAAGCGGCTTTAACCAAGGTGACGAACGGGCTGGTGGACGACGAAGTAGCGCGTTCTCCAAAACTGCTTGGCTGGAGATATCGAGAAGATGGGGGGCAACCTAACGAATTGCTGTGGTGATTGAGATTGAGTCACAACGAGCCTTTATAGGCATTGGAACGCACCAATTGACCCAATTGGCCCTTGCGCTTAAGTTACCACACAGCAAGTTCCCACTCCTGTGTACGGGGCTGTTCTGGATAAACTCCACCATGGTGATTGGTCCGCTCAAGTTGGAGGAGGTGATTGAAGCTGATTCTCAAACGGCGACCACAAGGTTAGGTCGCGAGAGACGATATGTCGCTGGTTATTGCAAGGTATAGGAGGGAAAGAAGCTCGTTCCGTATGGCGTTCGCGGGAGAAGGCAAAGGTGAGAGGAAAGAGCGGACAGAGAAGCAGAAGATGGGTGTGGTCTTTTAAGGCTTACGGGCGGGAGATCGATTGTAATGTGCTGGGCCAAGCCGTAAAGGTTGCCATGAGATCCCCAGACCCCATTTCCATATTGAAGCACCCGCCATCATTCATCAACAAATGCACGAGGCATGACTGAATACCGGATTTCGTACGGATGGACCGGTACGATTTGGCCAGGGACACAGTTAATGCGGCATGAGTACGCCAGTGGATCATCTCCCCATTGAAAGCTGGTGGAGGCTGCGAAATCACGATTGCCGAAGGGTCCAGCTCGTTAATAGGAAAAAGTACCGTGCCGAATTTTCTCGGCCGCGCTGATGTGAGATAGATTATTAGAAGAGTTTGTTTCAAATGAGTAGCGAATTCAGGAAACCCAGAGCCATCCAAATTAGAAATTAAGGCGGGGATTGCGAGTTGCAGAATGTTCGAAAGGAACTGTGCAGGGCGCACAAACAGAGCGGAGAAAGTTTGCCTTGAACTCGGGAGCGAAACTGATTGGTTTGATTATCCCCGATAACGACGCTCTGAATGACAGAGGATGTAATGAACGTTGAGCAACCGTGGTACCAGTGTATAAATCATGAGAAAAGGAGATGGATATATGTCTTGGTAGAAGACGAGCCACGACCAAGAGCCCCGGGAACACTACAGGGAACAGCTCACGTCAAAACAGCACCGAGCCAGAGCAGAATAGATGAGGGGAGATCATACAAAAGCCGAAACAATGAAAGATAGAAATTATACCACAGTCGAGAGATGGAAACCCATTCACTGGCAGTTGTTGTTGCTTTCAACCAAGGACTCAAGCCTTCAAGTTGTCAGCGTTGCGCTTTAGCGACGAAGCAAAACGGAGGGAGACGTGAGAAGACCCACAGGCACTGATGTCCACAGCACTTATACCCCTCCAGAGGACACTGGACACTGCTGGCCGTAATCATCTTGACTTTACCTAGATAGCGACTTTTTTCCCTGGACGGTTAGTGGATACAGCATGTACTGTAACCTGAGGCACGTGAACATGTCTCACTATCTCTGATAGCGTCATTCTGAAGTTGAACCAAGCGGTTCAAGATGCAAGGTACCCATAGTGAGCTTCATTTCCCAGAGAACTGGTACTCGCCAGATTGAGTCGCACGCTTGTATCAGACGTCCCTACCCTGAGCATCTAGATATTACGAATAACCGGAACTACCTTCTGCTGGGTAATTTGTTCAGGCCGACCGAGTCAGAGTGTCAGATCTACTGGCGGTGAGTGGCGGGGCGAAACTGCGCTCGCCAGTCACCGCGGCCGGAGGTTGTCTTCCGACCCAGCGCAACAAGTACGTTCAGTTGGCTGGCCATCAGTTGTGGCATCACACCTGCCACCCAGAGGCTGATATCAACTCCTTGTTTGGTGTGTGGCAGGTTGACCTGCCAATGGTTAACGGCACTGGCTACTGCCACGGATTCGACTCCTGGCACCGCAGGAGTCCAATACAGGGACTCATGGAAATTTTATGTAAATTGCCAAGTTAGTATTGCGTCCCTACACTGGCGGCAATGGTCCAACTCAGTCTACATACGAGTGTAAAGTGACCATTGTCCTGAACCTAGGGCCATTTCACTCGACGAAGAACTCAGATCCGTAATTCATCAGGACCTGCGAACCTGCCTCCATATCTCGAACTGTAGAACAGATCTGATTGAGTCTCTGAAAGATTGCGAACAACTCACTCGCGAAAATGCCTATTCGATGTTCCCCATTGACAAGCCAAACTAGAGTGTCAAATCAATTTTGCATCGAACAAGATAGGTAGCGATATACCTTGGGCTTGACTATTTTCGTCCCCCGCGTCAGAGTGGTCAATAAATCTGGAGAGGTTGCCAGCGTATGTTGCGTCCAATGAAAGTGTATCGTTTAGGCCAAAGACATAGCATCGGTTGCGGTGTGTAGCAAGATCCCTGCATGCAGAAAACATAAATTGGGAACATCGCGACAAACGAAACTTACGCCCGGCTCTCCACTGTGGGCTCGTAGATTATCTCCCCGACGTATTCTGTCAGTGTATAGCATGACTCACACGGCTGCATGGTAAAAGGAGTGTGTACCTGTTATCAAGTCACCTGCTTTGGCCGCTTCGACCACAAAGGTTCCTAGCCCCCAACTACTACTTTTAACCTCTAGTGTCTGCTGTACGTGAGGATGGCCCATGCTAGCGTGTTAATGAATCACGAACCTTCTGAACTCCACGCTGAATTTGAGAATTGCGGCACGGTGTGTCATCGGCTAAAATCTCAAGGAAAACATGGCACTGGAACCAAACTGCGTTAACTTACCTCTGGAAAACCAAGGATCCCGTCAATATAAGAAAATACCGAGAATTCGGTGAGACCCACATGCAGCTACAATCTATGCACAGCTCTGGGTCACATTCCCGGCGCGCTTCAACACAAGGACACTTTTCTGTCACACAGCCCCCCCTAGCGCTTGAACAATGACAGCCTTTCCATCGACGATTGCCTATACAATATGGGTGTGGGGCGTCGGCGGCGGAGACGGCGGCTTACATTCTGGAGAGCAGCGGCAGTGGCGTTGACAGTGTGATTGATTTTTGAAACATGGACAGCCAGTAGAACTATCGCAAGGGCCAGTGTGATGGCAAGGATCGTTGCTAACGCAAGGCTGTAAGCAAGGGGAATGAAGGACCGGTCAGGACATACGGTGTAAACTGTGTTGGGTTTTTGTCTGCAATGAAAGGTAAGATAAAAACCAATGCGAGTTCGGCATATACCGTTGAATCTGGGTAAACGCCGTCGGCCTCTGATGCCCGCGGAATGCGCTTCCTCCAAATTGCACGAGTACAGCATCTTCCAGTAGTAAACCACCTAATTTGGCTTCAACTTGTGTGCGGACCACCGCGGATAAAACTACCTCGTAACAAGGTTTAAGACATAACCGTGCAAGATCACAAGGTGTCGTATTAAGTGATATTTCCGATATGACTTTGAACACATCAAGGTCAGCTTCGCCCCAAGAAGGGATAGCCTAGCGCGGTACAGACATGGTATCAGTATGCTGTATGCAACGAGACGATGGACTAACCTCTTTCGTCATGTCATTCATAAAACATTGATTTCGACAAGGGCTCGTTATCTCACCAAGAATGTGAGACAGCGGAGGCTGCGACCTCAGGGGCATTGGGTTAGGCTCAACTTTGCGTGACCTGTGATGGGTAAAATGCGTGCATGTACCGACATAGAATATTGCACACCGTGAACACTGCAGAGTGGCTCGACACAGCTTAGATTAGGACAGAAGAGTGAATTCAGAGTTTTTAG
This sequence comes from Boletus barrowsii, assembly GCA_038088775.1. Classification (NCBI taxonomy): domain Eukaryota; kingdom Fungi; phylum Basidiomycota; class Agaricomycetes; order Boletales; family Boletaceae; genus Boletus; species Boletus barrowsii. The sequence goes on along the minus strand of JBBPJP010000074.1, from coordinate 53,213 downwards.
ACGATTGCCAAAGTCTGATCCTTCCGACCACGTTAGAGGTGGAAAAGTATAAGACGTTGGAATCGTATTTCCGGCCCAACGCAAGCGGTCTCTTTACATGTATTAAACACACAGTTGGGAAGGGGTCCGATTTACTCACCGCCTTCGAGCTATAGAGAGCAGACCGGGTATACCAGGTCGAGAGCGTAATTTGAGCGGCAAGATATTGAAACCTTCGATTTCATCATATGTAAGAGCATGTTGAATGAGCAGTCTATACATCGCCTCGAGTACGATCACTTCCACTGCACAGCTGTGATATGTTATCGTGTCGAACAATGATAGGAGGCGTATGATGCTCACAGTCGGGGTCAAAAGTATCCTGCCACGAGAATGACTCATAGTGAGATGTATGGTTATCTTGATGGAATGTGTTGTCATCTGCGTATGGGATGAAATTCATATTGTCGCTGTCGTCACCACTGAATACACTGCGGTGTAATGGAGAGCACGATTCGTATGGCGGGTGGGGTTCCAAGGGCGAAGTTAGGTAAATGAGATCTGATGTCACTGAAGAGATTTCGATAACCGCGCCATCAGGTGAATATACTTCTTGAGTGACCAGCGGAGATGGGAAGTCAGCCACTTGTAGGGTAGATCGGGCGTCAGGTGATGGATTGGGAATAACTGTCATGGAAGCCAAGGTGGGCGAACGAAGATCGGGGTGCAGACGCGACCGCCAAGTGGATGGAGCAGTAAATGAGGTAAGAACTTGATGGCAGTGGGCGACATTCCACTTGGTGAACTCTGTCTGAACTTGGGAAAGAACACTTTGAACAAGGTCGGACACGTCTGGTTCGAGCAAAGTCTGCAAGACATCGTTCTGCTCTTCTGCAGAGTCCGAGTTGGTGTCAGCTGGAACGTCCATAGTAGAAGTTGTTGAAAGAGTGGTATAAAGTACAAAGAAACATGAATACGGTCACGTGACACAGTGCTTCACACATTAGTCATCACTGTCTCATTGACGCCTTCAAGTTGTACCTTACCATGGCTTCGTCAAGTACGTTCAGTTCATCATGATTTAACTGCCAAGATAATCAGAGCTCAATATTACAGCCATTGGAAAACTTTCACGCGAGGAATTTCGTCGCCAGAAAGACCTCGATGCCGCTCGTAAGGCTGGTACCGCACCTGCTGCACTCGACGAGGAGGGAAAGCCAATCAACCCACACATTCCTCGTACGTCTCATTCATCTTTCCAAGTCGTGCTCACAATGCGATCCTCTATCAGAATATATATCTCAAGCACCATGGTATCTCGACACCGGTGCTCCGTCACTAAGCCACCAGCGTCGGCCTTCGGATGATCGCACGTCCGACAAACTCGACAGCTGGTATGACCGTGGCGTGCGTGCGGGTCCTGCAGCCAAAAAGTATCGCAAAGGCGCATGCGAGAATTGTGGGGCCATGAGTCACAAGAGGGAAGACTGTCTGGAGCGTCCTCGGAGAAAGGGCGCAAAGTTCACCAACAAGGACATTCAACCAGATGAAATCATACAAGAAGTCTCGAGTGGCTATGACGCTAAGCGGGACCGATGGAATGGTTATGATCCCTCCGAGCATAAAAAGATTTACGAAGAGTACGAGGTCATCGAGGCTGCTCGGAAGAAACTGCGTGAAGAGGAGATTGACAACCAGACCACAACAGATTTGGCTGCTGTTCGGAAGGTTGCAAAAGCCGGGAAAGAGAATAAATCTGCAGACCCCGACTTTGGCTCTAGCGACGAGGAAGATGCAGACGACGACAAATACGCAGATGCAGCTGATGCAGTTGGCCAGAAACTCGATACGAAGACCCGTATCACCGTTCGAAATCTGCGCATACGAGAAGACACTGCCAAATACCTCATTAACCTGGATCCTGACAGTGCTTACTACGATCCCAAGACCCGTTCTATGCGTGATGCACCATTAAGGAGCGTTGCTCCGGAAGATGTGCGTCGATTCTCTTTCTGCTCACTGTTGTTTACAACTCGCGGAATCTAGGCCAAATTCGCTGGGGAGAACTTTTTCCGGTACAGTGGTGAAGCAGAAGATGTCCAGAAACTCCAGCTCTTCGCATGGCAAGCTGCGCAACACGGTAACGACGTTCACCTGAACGCGGGTCCGACTCAGGGCCAATTCCTGCACGAGGAATACAATGAGAAGAAGGAGAAACACAAGGAGGTGACCAAAGAATCCATCCTTGCACAGTATGGAGGAGAGAAATACCTTGCGGAGGCCCCCAAGGAAATCATGGATGGTCAAACAGAGAATTATGTTGAGTACTCTCGAACGGGTCAGGTAATTAAAGGCAAGGAGCGTGCGAAGGCACGATCAAAATATCCCGAAGATGGTGAGTCAATAGTCTCTCAGCGGGGAGCTGATACCAACCTCGCCCCTAGTTTACATCAACAATCATACTTCCGTGTGGGGCTCATGGTACGATGTCTCGAGTGGCGCTTGGGGTTACGCATGTTGCCACTCGAATGTACATATATCATACTGCGCTGGCCTGGCTGGAAAAGAAGCTTCGTATGCATCAACAGCCCAAGCGCTCCTTGCTTCCTCTTCAAACTCGACGTCCGAGCCCCCTGCACAAGAAGCTGCTCCGGAGTCGAGAGGGCATATAGAGCAGAACTATTCGAAAAAGCGTATCGGAGAAGGCGATATCTCCCTCGACAAAGAACGTTTGGCCGAAGCCCTGAGCGAGGAGAAGAAGCGGAAGGGGTGGGGAGGCGACGATGAAGACCGATTCAGTAAGAAAAAGAAGGGGTTGGGGCTCAGCAGCCACGACGTCACGGAAGAGGAGCTTGGTAAGTGCCCTACGTGTGTTTACCCCGACCCATTCCAACTGCTATATGTACTTGCAGAGGCCTACCGGATGAATCGTCGAAATACGGAGGATCCAATGTCGAATTATGTGGACACAGAGGATCCATATTGACCCATCGTGTAGCGTTCGCTTCCGACGGCCGTGAGACCGAGTATTATTGTATGTACCCAAAACAGGCGACCATTGAAACACTCTGGCGTAATGGATGTTGGCTTTCTACCCTAGTCCATGTTCTCTACGTCGGCTGCCCTGCTATTCGGCCTGGGCACTCGCATTGCCCTCGACAAGTTTTTTGGCAATGCCTCGCATGACCCCAGCGCACCAGACGCCATCGGGGATGTCATCCTCCTCGGCGTCGTCCAAGGCGTCGCCCTCTACTACACCCTCATGGAATTCCGCGACTTTGCATTCGTAGTCGCCTTTGCCATCGCCGCTCGTCTCGCTATCGAGTTCACGATGCTCCAAGACATGAGCAAGTGCGCAACCACACTCCTCGGCGTCGCACTCGGCGTGCTCGTCACCGACGTCCTCTCCCAGCTCATCGAGGACGGCTACATTTACGATTTCAGCGGGTGGAGGGACACGGAGAGCAGCGTCGACGACTACGAGTCGATTGTGGACACCAAGCGGCGCAAGCGCTTGGTCAAGTTTTCGTCCACGACCGAGTACTCGACCGTTCGCCCCAGTACTAGACCCATACGTCCCCCTAAGCAAGACCCGTCACGTAGATGGCGCACGGAATCGTCCGTACCCCCGTCGATCACTTCCTCGACTGAGGATCTCGTCGACCCGCACCGAACCATGGACCCTCTCGATCGGGAGGTCGCCGCATTGCGTGCGCGTGCGTCGCTGGCGGACAGTGAGCGGAGGCGGTTCAAAGAGGAGAAAAAATGGGCAGTTTCGCAGGGCAATCTGGCGCGTGCAGCCCAGATGAGTTGGCAGGTGAAGAGGTACACTGCGTTGACGCAGAGCTTTACAAAAGAGGCAGACGCTCGTCTGCTAGAGGGTCAGTCTCCCTGAACTTGATGGTGGCCTTGTGTCGATTGCTCACTTGAAATACAGTTATAGCCATGAGGGCAGCACGGCGGCAGGCTCAGAGCGATGTAGCCCCCCTTCCCACTCTTCAGAAAGCCGAGCATCGTCAAACGGAGAGACACACCAACCATGCACGGCAAGCGGCCGCCAGCACCTCTCAGCAGTTTTGGGTAGAACGTGACACGACGGTCAACGTCGAGACAACTCGGCATCGATCACAAAGTTCTGCTAGCAACCTCAAATCAGCCATGCGCGCGCGGTGATGACGAGCAAGTGGGTCAGCTTTTTTGAGATCACCCTCTTAGATGCTTTTGAAAAGATCCGTTTGGCAATATTGGTGTTTTCGACTTTATAACTTGATCTTGTAACATTAGATACCGACGTGCTCTCGCTGATATATCCAGTCTACAACAAGATTGATTGAAAATTGCAATTGGATACGGGTCTAAGATTACAGTGGGGATGCAAGACTTGCGATTATGAAGCTTTGGTTTGGGTAAGCTGACAGATATTAAGACGGAGGGAGGGAGGTGAAGATCGAAAGAGAGCCAAAGGAGGCATGGCCTCAGTGTAGATCATCGACACGGCTTGCCGTTTGTTTTCATGGACGTGCTGGAAGCGGATAATGACCCATTGGTCTTTCCACTTGTAGTGGGTCGGGGCTTCTTACTAGCACTCGCTGCATCAGAAGGTGGCCGAGGTGCGGCTTCCTTCATCACCATTTTCGCATGGATCTCCTCCAGCTTTGAAGCCTTGACTTTCTTGGGCCAAAATAGCGTGACGAACCTGCAGGAAAACTCAGATACTTGACATCGAATGGACTGCATCCACATACGTCCAAAGATGCCGACGCCACCTTTCTCGGTCTTCTCCAGCAGCTTGCTTAGTCTGTAGTACGTGTTCGATTCGCCGGCCGATGGCAGCGAGGGAGTCCTTCAAAATGGCAACCTTGTCATCTCGAGGCATATCCTCTCCCGATAGTTTGAGTTGTTTCTAGGTGGAGGTCGACATATATTGCTAAACGTGACTAACAAGACCCACCAGTTGCTTCTTCACTGGTCGCAACTCCTCCTTTGTCGTAGCTTCGTCCATGGATGGACTAATCACGGTCTATCAAAAATCGAATCATGATTTCAAGCATTGATTACACACCATTCGTCGGATGATTCAGAGTCTGTAAATGTGGGGGTAGGCCGTCGTTTACGTTTCTTGGTGGAGGCATCTTCAACAGATGCAACGGCTTCACTTTCAGCACGTCTCTTCCGACTACTTGCAGTGGACGATGATGCCACGACTGTAGGGGGAGGGGTGGCCGAAACTTTCAGCTGTCCTTTGTTCCGCAAAGAACTCTCGTACGAACGCAACTTCTCGTCGTGTTCACGCAATATACCCAGCAAGAAATCACCCCGTCGGACAAGGTGTATTGCATTGGGAATCGGCCGCGTGGAGGAATCTTCGCCTTTTTTGCCTTCTTCAAGGAAAAATTTCCCTTGTAGACCGAGACGCGAATCCTTGGCCATGACCTCCCAGTTGCCAAAGCCGTAGAGGAAGGCGCCAACGAGTAACATCGAGTCCTCTTGAGGACCCCAACGACCAGACCAGTTAAGAGTTGGTCTGATGTTTTCAATGGGAATGGACCAGTCGTACCGCTCCTCAGGTGTCAAGTCGCCGAGAATGTTGTTCAGAATACGGAGGTCGCGATATCGCGAAAGGACAGTTTCGGCATTGATGTTGCCAACGTTGCGATACGCAACAAGCACTGCTTTGCTTTTCTGAGCGTTTGTCAATGTCTCTCCTGCAGCCATGCGGGTCCGCTTTTGTTGATTGTTTTCATCGATGGCTTGACTACAAAGCTCAATGATCTCGTCTGCAACATCAATGATCATGGCCTTGTGCTTATCGGTAAGCTTGGACTCGCCAACCTTGAGGATCCTCAATGTTTATCTTACTAAGGGGAAAAACGGGAAACGCACAATGATGTCATAACGCTGACGAATATCACCCCATCGTTGAAGGCTGCGGATTAGCACACGGACGTCACGCTCCTTTAGTTCCATCGCTTTCTGGCTTGCGGTCTTGCGTTGAGGTCCAGGGGCCTTGGGTTTCTTCGGAGCCTGGGAAGAAGTAGGCTGGTCAACGTCCATGCCTTCATAGGAGACAGGAGCGTGTGATCGTTTGCGGTCGCGCAGCTCTTGAGCAGCCAACTCTTCCGCCTTTCGATCCTCCTCTTCTCGATCAACCTTCTGCCGCTCCTCCAAGGGAATAATGTCCTCCCAGTTCATGTCGTTTTTGACATCGCTCACAGCAGCAAACTGAGCAAGGAAGCCTTCGCCTCCGAGTGAAGCTCCACCGCCGTCGCCGCCAGCGGCCATCGTTTCGTGGTCCTCCGCCCTGTTGAGGATGTCGTCAAGATCCATTTCGTCCAACTTCTGGTTCTGTTGCGAGTCGTCCTTGTCGAACCTGTGAGGTTGAGTACGGATCGTTGATGAACTGTATTTTGTTACTTACATCTTTTGGGCGCCATATTTGAGGACAGCAGTCAGCTCGTCTTTGCTCAAGTTATCTGGCTTGACGGAATCCTTGACTTTCTCCCCTTTGGAACTGAGATGAGCGTGAGAGGTGTCCATCTGGTTTATGACTGACGAGAGGTCATTCATTCATCATAGAGGCGGATGAACAATTGAAGACCCACTGGCATACTCCAGAACCATTTTTTTCTTCGCTCGTTCCAAAACATCCTCTTCCATCGTGTCCTTGCTCACAAAGCGGTAGACACTGACGTGAGATTTCTGCCCTATTCTGTGGGCACGCGCCATGGCCTGCAGGTCGTTCTGCGGGTTCCAATCACTCTTCAAGGAGGTCAGAAAGCGCTGCTGCTGGAGTCTGGATTGCTTACATCAAATATGATGACGGTGTTGGCAGTCTCAAGGTTGATGCCAAGACCACCAGCGCGTGTAGAAAGCAGGAAAGCAAAGTCCGGCGATCCTGGGGCATTAAAGTGTGCAATGGATTTCTTTCGTGCGTCCGACGCAACCATTCCATCGAGACGTTGATGCTGATATCCGCGAAGGCTCATATAGTCGCTCAAAATGTCAAGCATGCGGACCATTTGGCTGAAGATGAGGACACGGTGGCCATCTTGTCGCAATCGCGCAAGCAGCTTGTCCAACAGCACCATTTTGCCACTATTCATGACGAGACCTTTGAGGGTCTCCTCGGGATTGTCAGTGCGATTCTCTGCGCCGTCGAAGAGGTAGGGGTGATTTGCGGCCTTTTTGAGTTCCATGGCGATGTTGAGCAAACTTATATTGTTGTTTCCGTTGGCGCTCTTGACCAAACCTTGAAAGTTCTGTCTCATCTAGATCACTCACATGTGCACGTGGGGGTTGATGGGGACCGACCTTTGTGAGAATGTTCTTGTAAAAGTGAGTCTGAAGAGCACTCATCTCCACCCGTAAGATGCGCTCGCTCTTTGTGGGGAGAGAGGTGAGCACATCCCGCTTCAAACGTCGCAACATCAACGACTCTAATTGAGCGTGAAGTTCTTTAATTTTAGCTTCGTGATCAGCATCATTGAGGTCAAATTCGTTGGTAAGCGCGACTATGATTCAAGTCAATGTGCGAGTCGAGATCATTCGGAAACTGTACTCACACTTCTCCGGCATCAAGAAGTGCATCAGGGACAATAGCTCTGGAACCGAATGAAACCTGAATAACGCGACTGGAAATCCCCCCACTGGCAATGCCTACCTTTCACATTATTCTGCAAAGGGGTACCCGTGATGAGAAGTTTCGATGCAGCAGAAAACGATCGGAGTGCCTCATACAACTGACTCTCTGAGTTTTTCAGGCGATGTGCCTATTTAGGAATGATCGTCAGCGCAACGCGAGCTGCACCACTCGTGCACGGACCTCGTCTACGGCCAGAACCTGCCATTTAATGTCCGCCAACTCTTTGGCATCCCTGAGGGTCAATTCGTAGGTGGTGAGGAGAACGTTCATCTTCAATCGCTTGTTCGATGGGCCGAACTCGTAAGTACGAATGACCTCACGAGCGGCTGCGGTTCCGATGTAGGTGATGACGTTGAGCACGGGTGCCCATGTGGCGAATTGGGTTTGCCATGCAGTAATGGTCGAAAGAGGAACGATGACAAGAAATGGCCCATATTGGTGCATCTCGTGGAAAAGGTAAGAGAGGAGTGAGACTGTTTGGACGGTCTGCGAAAGACTATCAGTGAGTTACAACCGAAAAAAAAGCTGTGCTTCACCTTTCCGAGGCCCATTTCGTCGGCCAGAATACCATTTTCACCCTTACTCCATAGATATGCGAGCCAATTCAGACCGGTAAGCTGGAAATCTTTGAGTGAACCCCCAGTTGCCGATATGTAGTCGGGATCTTTCACTATTTTCTGAAATGTTGGTCGTTGATGCCGGGCGTACTGAACACTCTTGTAAGGGAATTTGGCTTCGGCCTCGCGGGCGCGATAAGCCTCAATCTGAGCTTTGGCTATTGGGCGGATTTCGCTCTCGTCCTCCCATGTACAATGCTCGTAGTTAAGGCCAGTCCACTTGCAGAAATAGTCTGTGCCGTTGGGCACCTCCGCACTGTCACGATGCGAGACGATGCGCTCGACAGTCTTGTACGTCTCTAGTTCCTCCTTTTCACGCTCCTTGTCCAAAAGAAGAGTCTCGGCATCTTCCGTGGAAAGGCCCGGGGCATTGAGCTTGGCTTGATACAGCTTGTAGGCCTTGATATAGTTGTCCACGCGTTTCAAACCCTTGAAACGCTTCAAAAATTCGTAGGTTTCATCCGTGTTGTGGAGGTGGGAGAAGTTCTTCCACTTGATATGGAAACGCTATACCATTTTTTTAGTACGACACGAACGGGAACGTGGTGTGCGACGTACCACGTTGCTGTACCACAAATCTTCAGGATCATCTTCGTGGGCTTCGTCTCTGCAATGACTGAGGACGGCTTCGATCTCGTCGTCTTCCTTGGTGAGCGAGGGATCAACGTAATATGTCTCGACAGCTTCCTCCTCCGAGAGCATCGCAAGGTCTTGACTGTCCTCGTAATAATTCGGGATCTTGTTTCCCCGACTAGAGACACGTATCTCTTCGCCGGAGACGCGAGGCTTCTTCTTTTTCTTTGATCGCGCACCATAATCTGAGTCTGAATCAGATGAAGCATGACGTACAGCTGCTTGGGTCGATCGTCAATGGGAAGTCGAGATATGCACGAGGGGATACGAACCTTTCGGCCGAGGAGCGGAAGAGGGTGGAGGGGCCTTCTTCTTCTTCTTCCTAGAAGCCTTCTTCTTGCCATACTCGTCATCTGCATAGGAAGCATCGTCCTCGTCCTCGTCATCCTCGTCTTCAGCGTGGTCTTCGTAGCCCTGGACGAAGATAAGGATAAGGACGTCATATCTGAAAGGACGACATACCGAATCCTCCGCATCCTTGGGGAGAGCACGAGGGTCAGAAGGACGAAGGATGAGGAAGGGAGGACGCACATATTCTTTGTGTGAGTAGGTGGACGGACCTGGAACTGGGATCTCTAAGATTGCAGAGGTGGTATCGTCGACATACTCTGCGTCGCCCTCTGCATCTGCGTCCGGGTCGGCGTCGGCGTCGGCGTCTGGATCTGGATCTGTAGGGGGGCGGAGAGAGGAAGGGCGTTGAATTGTGTTGTCATCGTCGGAGTCGACCTGCATGCTGTCGTCGCTGTCATAATTGAGGTTGAGAGCGTCGGGATTGAGCGCCATGTGATGGACGGAGTGGGTGGTGGTGGTTGAGGGGAGAGAGGGGGGGAGGGAAGAGGTCGTCAAGGATGCTGTTGAGGAAAATGTTCACACGCGTGGCCATCGCTACGGACAACGCCGGGCAAGGCCCCATCGTCACCGCTCGTGACGAACTCCGGTAGTACCGTGCCACATTATTTTGGACACGAAACTCACTTTTTTTGTACTATTTATTCCGTTTTGGCTGCAAATCTCCCGACGTCGCCGACAGAGACACTCAGCTGACCACGCAGCTCTGGGCCTGCTTCGCTCGTGTGCAGCCCTGTAAACGAGTGGGATATCTTTTGGTCCGGACGGCCTCCGGGTGCTGACGTAATCACATCCTCACTGCCTGCAACGACGAGCACACAGATCACCTTTTCTCACCGCTCTCTTTGTCCCATACCCTCTTCTCACCCTCACGTTCACCATCACCCCCACCCGCCACTCTACACTCCCCTAGAACAACACCAAAACCCGTCACTCTAGCGGTGGTTATGTGCCATGGCGGTCGCGACGTCGCCTAGAACCATGTGCACAGCCACCCTAACCTGGCTACCAGTCAGCCTCGTCGTCAGCCGCCTTGTCGTTTAAAAACATGGCACCGAGACCTGAGTTCTCCAACCTTTCTTTCTATCCGACATCGCTCTTCCTTCTGCGCTCTTTACACAATGCTCTCTTTTATCTGCCTCGCCCTTCTACTTCCCCTCGGTGTGCTGTCCCATCCATTAACCCTGGTTCACGAGGTTGGCGTCGCCATTCATCTCTGTCCTACTATAATAGCTGACAGGTTCACTGGAATAGACCACGTCCGTCTCATGCGTCATCGCAGATGTCAATTATCCGAACCCACACGACACGCTGAGACTCCTCAATCGTCGCGCCATCGCACCTCCTCTCGGTCTATCCAAGCGCACATTCGCCGATCTCCTCGTCTGGTGTCACAAGTACAGACATTCCACGAACGGCATGCTTCTTGCTCGACAGAATCCCACTTGTCCTGCCGCCAGTGGTACAAGCAGAAACCAGGGAGCGATCGGATCTGCATCTTCGGCTAGTGGAAGCGACGGTTCTGGAAGTTCGCTCAACAATGGTTCGGGCGACGGCGGTTCCAATGGTGCCACAGCGTCCTCGGTTTCCGGTAGTGGTGTCAACAACGATCCCGACTCCAGCTCTGGCACTAGTGCAGCGTCTTCGACTTCCCCTAGCTCGGGTGCCAACAACGGTCTCTCCTCGTCTGGTTCCGGTTCTGGTCCCGGCTCTGGCACTGATTCAACGTTTTCGGGTTCTTCTGGCTCCTCTGGCACCAACGGCGTCTCCCCCTCTGGTTCGGGATCTGGTGGTTCAGCGCCGTCCGGTTCAGCTGTCGCTTCTGGCACTAATCAAGCTACTTCTGGTCCGGGTACGACTGGTCCAACGACATCTGGCACAAACCAAGGTACCTCCGACCCCAGTTCGACCAGCCCATCGTCCCCGAGCCCTGTTGCATCACTCGCACCTACGACCCCGACATTGGCCACCGCAACCACACCATCCGCAATACCCGTAACCACGACATCCATGTCGTTTCCGACTGCGACAGCTACGACGTCTGCAACATCAACCGCGATGGTGACCGCGGGTGTGGCCGCATGCCCACCAGGCCAGACAGCATCTGTGTTCGCCACGCTGACGGTTAGCGGTTTGGCGGAAGGGATCATCTGTGTAGCAATTTAGAGAGCGATGTGAAGCGGAGGGTCGCCAGCCCACTTTTTTCTGGCTTGTATATAGTTTCGTTCTTGCACAAATGATATCGTTTTGTTGGGATTTGAACCAAACAACGCGTCAACATTGGCTTCGTTTCAAGTTGTGATGGATACCCACTTTGCTGTTCTGCCTCTAGGTATGTCTCCGAGATCTCCCCGCAGCCGTGATCCAAACAATGAGCGGGTGTCTTAGACGTGATAGATACCTTGGTGTCACGACTTTCACCACGTTCGCCTCATTTTCTGCGCCTTCCTCATCCTAGAACAGGTACATCACATCTCACCATGAAAACCACCATCTTGATCGTTGCGTTCCAGGCATTCCGTCACTCTTCCTGGTTCACGAGCCCGTCCACAATGAAAACGAACCCGACCAAAAGCGGGTCTCGAAGATACTAGAGGTGCAAGCGGTAGAACCACCCAACACGCGCTCTTGGTTTAATGGCGACGAGGTCATCTCAGGTATGTCCTACCCGACCCAGACACGCCTGGTGCTGAGCGGGTGGTAGATGGAAAACTCCTTGTCATGACGCCCGTCGACCCATTGTTCCTCCTGATACCTATACTTTGGGCAATCAAGCAGGTAAAGCGAGATCGCGCTATACGAGGTCAAGTAGTGTCTAATCGCTCTGAAAGCCTAATGGTGGCATTGGACACTTTCGGCCCGCAGAAGATATATTTGAAGACGCGGCGAGGCACATGACAGAGTCATCCATGACCAGTCCTTCGCAGGACTCGTCGATGCATGTGCGAGTGGAAGATATAATGAAATTCGGCGCCCTTGAGTGTACAAAGAAGGCCATGAAACGACTCTGTGACGTCAAAGGCAGGCCTTGTGGTTCTTTCACATACAATGCCCTATCCTGACACGAGTCGTTCCAGAGATAACGACTGACATCACGGTGTTCAGGTACTCGTCTGAAAAACTCACACAAGAGTTGAGAAAGAAGGTGGCGTCCTTGTCAACCCCTCCCATCATGGAGATGTCAAGATGCCTAGTCCGGAGCCTCGCCAAAGATGCGCTCATGGAAGACAAACATGAAGACCTGCTTGAGTGTGAGTGGTGATTGTATGTACACGGCTGTCGGCCGACCGCAATGATGCATAGTGGGAAGAACCAAGCTGGCTTGCGAGATGTTGGGGCAATACCTTCCTCCGGACGTCCAGGAAGCGCTGCTCGCCACATACGAGTAAGTACCGTGATTTTCTGAGTAACACTCCTGAGTTAGGGTGAATTAGTTTATCAAAACTCGACGCGCACGTGAAGGCTCTCGCGAGAGAGCAGTCATTAATAGTATCCGAGACTGCTATTACCAAGAAGTCAAAGGCTGGTGCCACGACGGTTTCTGAAGGAGCCAAGAAACGGAAAAAGGACAGCAAGGGCTCACAGGGCGTTGAGAAGCTCAAAAAGGCAAATGTCAGCGGGATGTCCAAGTTGTCGACCTTTTTCACAAAGAAGGCAGAATAAGGGTAGTTGAGACGGACGTCCGTGACAATGTGCGTGTAGTTGTAGTGTCAATTCCAAATTGACTGTTACTTTGGGCGTGAGATGGCGATGGATTATATGGCAAGTGGACTCGTCGGCGCTGTCTGGCTGACCGCGCTGGATTGCATCAGGTGAGTTTCAAGCTAGGATTACACACGTTGCACTGGTCTTTGATATGTTCCGAAACGGAATTATCGTCAACGGTGACCGCCTTGCTCACGATGGCGTGATATCGTCTCATAGCCAATGCGAGCTTTTGGCCACGCTCGAACGTTCAAAAGGCTCTATCCAGATGGGTTTCGAGCATCGTACTACAGTCGCTGAAACATGGAAAACACTCCTCACGGTGGTATCTTGAAGGTCTGTTTTGTGTTTCTTTCTAGCACGCCATTCTTTTCATTGATTGCATCTTTTAGGATCTCGTCGCCCGAGATGAGCCGATCGCGGCACAACTCAAGCAAGAAGCGGCAACGCTCAAAGATATCATCCTCACCGAGGTATATACATGAATTCGTCGGGCGAGCACCTTCGTTCATGACCATTGATACCTCCAGCGCCAACTCTGTGATCTTGAGCTCATTCTCAATGGCGGATTCAGTCCGCTCGAGGGCTTTATGAACCAGAGCGACTACAACAGGTACTCGTCTCTTCGAATGGCAGCCCACCGGGTCTCACCATCATCTACAGCGTCGTGGACACGCTCCGAGTCTCTGACGGAACCTTGTTCCCCATGCCGATCACCCTCGACGTGTCGGCCGGTGATATCGCTCGTCTCGGGATCGCTCCCGGCGCACGTCTCGCTCTACGTGACCCTCGGGATGACGAGGCCCTAGCCATCATCACTGTCCAAGACGTCTACACATACGACCGTGTCAAGGAAGCTATCCAGGTCTTTGGCGCAGACGATCCCGCCCACCCTGCCGTCACCTATCTGAGGAACCGCGTCAAGGAGTATTATGTCGGAGGCAAAGTCCAAGCGATCCAGGCCCCCCCACACTTTGACTACGTCGCCTACAGATGTAAGAACCACTCACCAACATCGACTAGCTTGTCTAATGGTTCCCCTCAGATACGCCTACTCAGCTCCGTGCCCTATTCAAGAAACTCTCTTGGAGCAGGGTCGTCGCATTCCAGACTCGCAACCCTATGCATCGGGCCCACCGTGAACTTACTATTCGCGCCGCTCGTCAGCATCAGGCCAATGTCCTCGTTCACCCCACGGTCGGCATGACCAAGCCTGGTGACGTAGACCACTACACTCGCGTGCGTGTCTATGAAGCCATCATGGACAAGTACCCCAACGGAATGGGACACTTGGCGCTCTTGCCTCTTGCTATGCGGATGGCTGGACCTCGTGAAGCTGTCTGGCATGCCATCATTCGCAGAAACTTTGGCGCAACTCACTTCATTGTCGGTCGAGACCACGCTGGCCCCGGAAAGAACTCTCAAGGCAAGGACTTTTATGGCCCGTACGATGCCCAACAGCTCGTCGAAAAATACAAGGATGAACTGCAAATCGAGATGGTACCATTCCAACAGATGACCTACCTTCCTTCCTCCGACGAGTACCAACCTCGTGACGAGGTCCCCGCCGGCGTGGAGACCCTTGACATCTCTGGAACTGAACTGCGCAAACGTCTCAAGACTGGAGCAGCCATCCCTGATTGGTTCAGTTACGAGTGGGTGCAGCGCATCCCTTTCATGGACTTGTAACTCACGCTGGTTGCGTAGCACCGTCGTCAAGCGATTGCGCGAGAGTTATCCCCCACGCAACAAGCAAGGCTTTGTCTTGTTCCTCACTGGCTTGCACAACTCTGGCAAGGATGTCATTGCCCAGGCACTTCAAGTTGCCTTGAACGAGCAAGGTGGCAGGAGCGTTTCCATCCTTCTTGGAGATGCTGTCAAAGACGACTTGACCCCCAAATCGTTGACCCCGGAGGAGCGGCACGATAATGTGCAGCGCGTTGCTTTCGTTGCGAGCGAGTTGGCACGGGCTGGCGCTGCCGTCATCGCTGCACCAGTGGCTCCCCAGGAGCGCTCAAGAGCACTTGTCAAGGACACCGTCGTATCCACTGCCGGTGCAGGAGGAAACTTTTTCCTTGTCCACGTGGCTACCCCTCTCGCGCACTGTGAGAGCCAAGACAGACGTGGAGTGTATGCACAGGCGAGGAACGGCACCATCAAGGGCTTTGTTGGCGTCGATGTCCCGTACGAAAGTCCCAAAAAGGCGGACCTCACCGTGGATGTTACAACCCAGAACATCCCGTCTATCGTTCGCAGTATGTCCCGCCGTGCGTCCAGTCGGAAACCATGCTGACCGTCCTGTTTCCTTTCAGATGTTCTTCTGTTGTTAGAAACCAATTCATTAATCTAGAAGCACGCATCCCGAGGATAGAAAGTTGGATCTGGCGTCTAGATAGCGAATGCGAAGCCGTAGAATAACAATACCAGTTGACAGTTCATCACAATCAATCAGCGTTGACTGTGAACCCTTTGATGGACCGGATGAACATTTTGAGAGCGTTAAATAATTAGTAAATAATTGTTAGCCGACAGTACTTTGCTGCGAATCCACGCTTGTTTTTAGTTCCGTGTGTCGGCCCTTTTTCTACTTTCTCCAATGATGTTGTCTGTGATCCGGCGAGGACCGCGTTCATTTGGACGCCTGTCGAGTCCTTATCGATTATCAAGTGGCAATCTTCGCGTCGCGCAGAATTTCGCTGCCACACGCACCATGTCGGTCTACCACGGAGAGTCTGCCATTCGTCCAGAACCCGACAAGGTTCTCAAGGACATCGCAGATTATGTTCACAACTACCAAGTCACTTCAGACGTTGCGTTCGAGACCGCACGTCTCTGTCTCATTGACACCATTGGTTGTGGTCTCGAAGGGTTGCGCTTCGAAGGGTGCTCGAGACTGTTGGGTCCGGTCGTTGAGGGAACCACCGTGCCAAACGGTGCGTGCCCTCGCACACCACTAGGTGGAAAACATTCCGTCTGACGCCGCATGTAGGAACGAGGGTTCCCGGGACCAACTACCAGCTGGATCCTATCCGCGGTGCCTTCAACATCGGGACGATGATCCGGTACCTGGATTTCAACGACTGTTTCCTTGCTGCGGAATGTCAGTCCTGGTCTGCCTTGCACTCGACATGCGCTGGTTAACGTATTGAAATACATATTGCAGGGGGTCATCCATCCGACAACCTTGGCGCCATTCTCGCGGTCGCGGACCATCTCGCACGGCAGGGTCAGCCGTTGACGGTCCATGACATCCTCGAGAGCATGATCAAAGCACACGAGATTCAAGGTGGCCTCGCCCTCTTGAACTCGTTCAACCGCGTCGGTCTCGACCACGTCGTACTCGTCAAAGTAGCCAGCGCCGCCGTCGTGTCCAAGTTGCTGTCAGGGTCTCTTTTGTTGGCTACTGTCCTCGCATTACTCACGCACATTGCAGTGGACTTTCCCATACGCAAACTATCGATGCGGTCTCGCAGGCATTCGTCGACGGACAATCACTTCGCACGTACCGTCACGCCCCCAACACCGGGCCTCGCAAGTCCTGGGCTGCTGGCGATGCATGTGCGCGTGCCGTGAACCTTGCACTCCTCGTCAAGAAGGGCGAACTCGGTCTCCCGTCCGTGCTCACCGCCAAGACCTGGGGCTTCTACGATGTCCTGTTCAAGGTGCGGCGCTCTCTCTGGTGATCCGGTGGTCTCGTTCTAACGGACGATCCATTAGGGCAAGCCTTTCGAGTTCCAGATGCCTTTTGGCTCTTACATCATGGAGAACGTCCTCTTCAAGATTTCCTATCCCGCTGAATTCCACGCTCAGACCGCCGTCGAGGCTGCGCACACGGTTCACGCACAACTCAAAGCGCTGGGCAAATCCTCGGACGATATCAAGAGCGTACGTATCCGTACACAGGAAGCTGCCATTCGTATCATCGACAAGCAAGGTCCCTTGGACAACTTTGCCGACCGAGAGTACGTCCTTGCGTTTGCGTTCCATGATTGGGTCTGATGCGATCATCCATCTAGTCACGCCATCAGCTACATGGTCGCGTACCCCCTCATCTTTGGCCAACTCACGTCCGAGTCGTACACAGACAAGTCTGCGGCTGATCCTCGCGTCGATGCGCTGCGCGCCAAGATTCACTGTGTCGAGGATAAGACGTTCTCTGTCGAGTACCACGAGCCGAGCAAGCGTTCCATTGGCAACGCGCTCTTTGTCGAACTCAACGACGGCACCGTGCTGGACGAGGTGGTGGTTGAATATCCCGTTGGACACAAACGCCGCCGTGCAGAAGGCACCCCTCTCTTGATCGACAAGTTCAAGAGACATATTTCGTACCATTATGATGCAGCCCATCAAAAGAAGTGCGTTCTCTGTTAAAGTCTGGCGGGTCACTGACCAAGGGTGGATTTTCAGGATATTGGACGTTGTTTCCGATGCGAGCACCCTATCCAAGCTTCGCGTGGATCAATTTACCGACCTGTTTGTGAAGCAATAGGGTTTCACTACATTGGGTTGCTTAGACCGTTGCTTAAACCATGTACAAGTTTGCAGATTGCCAATGCTCGAGCGAATCAACTTGGATACATGTCGTACACGGATTGCAGAGTGACAGCGCTACAGAAAACAGGATGCATCCATCGAAAATACACATACACGTATGCTCTTTAACCTACTAGTCCACGTGTCGTCGCTGGTTCGTTCGTAGCGACAGGCCCTTTGAATTTCTTGTACCGTTGTTTCTTCCTGTGTGCATGCTGATGACTGCTATTAGTCTGCTCTCGAATGTTTTGCTCTTTCGTCACTGGAAGTCGAACCTTGACTGGTGAAGTCTCGTGGAAAGCGATAGACGGGGCCCCTAGACTGCTTTCAAATCCAGGTAAATCCGTGATAGCCTGCTCCGGTGGTACGTCGACATAGCGTATTTGATGTCCTGTCGGTCCATCGTGATTCGACGAAATCCTATCACTCGTGACCTGGCTTTGCAACCTCGATGGCGAGACAGATGTTGATAGCTCCAGAAGAGCGCTATCTTCTTCGGGCACGGATGAGAGGCGCCGTTGCACGAGACGGGTCGGAATTGAGCGTACACTATGGTGTGAGGATCCCCGGGACAGCGTCTGCGGTGATTCTGGAGAAGGAGGTGTAGGAACAACGGACGAGTGATAAACGGTTCGGAAGGGTCCGGTGCTTTCATTGGAGGACAGCGGAGACAAGGAGGCATTTGGTGGCAGGACTGGCTGCAGTGGGGAGAAATGTGCGATCGGAGACAATGCTTGCAGTTGCTTGATATACTTCTCTAGGGTGCTTGAAGAGGACGAACTTGGTCTAAGGGATGGGACTGAGTTAACATTCGGCGCAATCTGTGGGGTCTTGGCCGACAGGGTATTTGTGCTCGTATCAAAATTGTTGACATGCTCATGCTCATGCCGATCGTAAGCATGACGAGGATGCTGCGACGCGTCCGATCCGATCCGCTGCTTTTGTGAAGAGACAGGAACTGGGTGCTCGGTGGAACCAACCAATTCGGGGGAAAACGTAGAACCATAGGTCAGATACGGAGAAAATTGAGAAGACCATTGAGGGGAAGAGGAATTGGGTGGAGTCGGAAGTAGGTTTTGTATCTGCAATTTTTTCTTCTGAAGCGCCTGCATATAGAGTTGATGCTGGCGGTATTGTTGGGCAATTTCAATCGGTAATTGTCTCGTAGGGGAATTGACAAACTCGTTGGGTCGAGGCTCGACAAAAATACGAGGGCGAGACTGGGGAAGTCCCGACGCCACAGCAGCCGGGATAACAGGCTCGAGTCGTCCTGGGTAAGCGGTGTACGAATGGATATCAGCCAACGAGGTTCTGAGCGCCTGTCGAAGACGGGCGAGTTGCCATTCCAGAAGAGGATTATTATCGATAGGAAACAAGTCCGCATCGTTCAGGAAGTTATCGGGAACTCCAACATTGGTCGGGATCGATTGACCTTCGCTCCACGGAAGCCCGCTGACGATATCGATATCTTGGCGGTTTTCGGTGTCGGGTGAAACGTGACTCAGCGAAGTGTGCATATCATCAGGGGTTTGACGCTGTGGCCGAGCAAAGCTTTGTTTCGTATGACTCGTATGTGAGCTTTGTGCCCGGGACGACTTTGGGACTTGTTGAGTCGCGCCGGTCCTCTTCTTTTGCAAGCGCGGTATAATTTGACTGGGTCCATGGGAAGGAGGATTCTGGGGAATTTCATGGTTGGAAGGGAGGGCTTCGGTGCGAACTTGGTTATGAGATTGATCGTCCGGACCTAACCCCCAGATCATCTGGGCGACATTATCAGGTTCCTCGATGATCGTTCCCTCGGCACCACTATACGAAAATAGATCCTCGTAATTTTTACAGCGAAGATCGTAAAACTCACGATGGACATCTTGCATACGGCAAGGAAAGGGGCCCATGGAGAGCGGGTATCGGACGAGGGGGGGAGTTCGCCCATGTAATCCAATCTGGAACGATTTAATCGCTGCGATGGGTCAATAAACTTGAATATATGCATGCAAATCACCTTCATCTTCCTCAATAAGCGGTTCTGGTGAACATTTTCTGCGCAAAAAACCCTCTGGGAGCTGAGCGCCAGCTGCAATGATGAGAAGAGATTCTGGAGAGGAAGGGGGCGAAGGAGTATAAGGAACATCAGAAGGAGCGCGGAAAACGCGGACGCGCTCGTGGCGACCGCAGTACGATCCAAACGAGTCGCCAGCTGTAGTAGGTGATTGAAAAAGCTCCACAGACGGTTCCAATACTGGCCGAACACGATCGGGCATAGACACGACTCGTTTACCGTGACTATGGGATAGGTTTTCGCTCTTGTATTCTGGCATCGATACGATGCGCCCTCCCGCAGGGCATCGAGCGTGTTTACGTTTGGAAAGTCGGCGAGAAACCAACGGGGCAAGCATCGGACTAGTTGGACTTGGTGGAACGGCATATGCGCTATCTGAGCCAGTGGGGGACGACGCTGGTATCGAGCAGTGACGTGCGGTGTGTGCTGCTTGTGCAAGTCCACGGCGAGGTGCAGCCAGTACCACGGCGGGATCAGCATACGGAGAGGGCAGGGTTTCGGTCTCTGTCTGTACCGCTCTGTCTACATAGTCCTTGATGAGACCCATCGGCGGGACGGTGGAACGATGGGAAGAGGAAGACGAGGGGGAGAGGGACGATGATGAGTATTTAAGGAAGGTAAGATGAAATAAATTGAATGTCCGAAACTCCGCGTCGTCGAGATGCCGATCTTGCCGAGACTCGGAGTCGGTGCTACGGGGATAAAACGAATGACCGGAATTGGCAAGGCGATGGGAAGTGGCACGGGCGAGTTACTCACCCACACATTCCCGTCGTCCTCGTCCCCGCCATCGTTTTCGTCGTCGCCCACCGTCGTCCCCGCCATCGTCCATGTCATAGTCAACAGGTATGATCATTGCCGACGAAGACGACACCCAGAAGATAAAGGACCCCCCCGTTGCCGTCCCCACCGTTCGTTATCCAGAGCGTGCAGCGAGTCGCCATCCTTTCAGCCCCTTGCCCGACTATGAAATATCCCAGGCGTTGGCCTTTCGTGATTTCAATGAATCGCAGGTCACTCTTTATAAACCCCCTCCTCGACGGCGCATCTTCGACTCCCGCCTGTGGAGAGCAGCTATCTCCGCTCTTGTCGTCTATATTTTCCTCACTCTAGTCATTGGTATCCCTATTGTTATCCACGTGCGTTCTCTCCCCTCCTTCGCCTCCTTTTTCTTACACCTTCATAACAGAAAGAACACGAGAACGAGCAGAAATACCCCTACAACCCACTCACTTATGACTTTGCTTGGCCGAGTAAAAACCTCGGTGCCTACTACCCTGGAAGCACGAGGAACATCACAGGCCCTGTCCAACCGGGAACAATCCCTGTCTGCAATAACTGGACATCTGTCGACCTCCTCGGCGATCCCGATTCTCCCGTTCTTGCGTTGTACGTCTCTTTGTCCCGGGCACTACGCTGTTTGTTAACTCCATTTACAGTACCGAGCAATACGTTTTTCCAAACGGACAGTTCAGCTTTGCATCCAACGCGTCCTGCTCCAGTAATCTCAACAATGTTCAGGGTGCTTTTTACGCCGGCACCAACCCCAATCAAACTGTCCAAGATGCTGTTCTATCGGTCGTAATGCAATCTTCCTCCGAAAGCGTTTTTAACCGGACATTCGCCTGTTTTGCCGTCAGTGATAACTTCACTGATCTTGCTCTTTATGTCTGTGTTTCGAGTTCGAGTACTCACCATTCCAGTCACTTACATTCTTCCCAGCTTCCCGACGACCTCGCTCCAACCGACAATATCTTATACAACATAACTCTCCTGTTCCCGCAAGCTGCAGTCCCTTCCCAGATCGATTCCTTTACCACCATTCTACCCATGTTTGACCAACAGTTCAGTTTCGATGGCAATGTAACCCTCGACAAGGTCTCTATAGCAGGCGGTGCCTCTCGGGTAACCGTTGATGTAAGTGATCTGGATAGCTAAACATTGACTCATCTAACACTCACCACGGCAGTCAATACAAGCCAACAGGTTACTGGTAGCTACTTCGCTAGAACCAGTTACAGGGACATTCCATGTCAGCAATTCCCTCCTCATCACCACCATCCTGGCGTAAGTCCGCTTAGTGAGACCTATTTGAATCATACTCATGCCAGGATCCTTGTCATTGGCAGTCCTATTGTCGCCAATATCAGTTTGTACAACGATCCCAAGTCTCAATTCCCTACTTCCCTCGATGTACACACAGGAAATGGGTATGTCTTACGTTCCATTTCCAACTCCTACGCTGCTGACATTCGCTGTACCAGGAATCTGACCGCCAATGTCATCCTTCTGGCGCCCAACAAGGACCCTCCGCTACGACCAAACTTTGTCGCGAACCTTCGCACATTTTCAGGCTCATTGTCCACCAGCTTCTTGCACGACCCAACCTCTCCCCCCACGGCTGTTCAGTTACACGCCTTCAATGACCTTGGCCCTTCCAATGTCATCCTTGACAGTCTTTTTGAGGGAATATTCCAGGTATCGACAATACAAGCAGCCGCAACTGTCACCCAAGGAAATGCGAGCGTGACAGATCCTTGGGTCCCAGGGCTGCCAAGATCCATGGTAGTGGGTACGAACTTGACAGCGCGGTCATATGGATGGATTGGCTGGGGGAATACGGAGACGCCGTGTCAGCAGGGGGAGGTACTAGTCGAATCTTCGCTAGCAGATGTGACGCTATCGTTCCTGGGATGATGGGTGAAGAAAAGGGAATCTGGCAAGTGCCTTTGTTCTCTTGTTGACTGATTTAGTGGTACATATCCATCCAACTTGTCTATCCAGTCAAGGTATTTTGGCCACGATCACCAGTCTCTAGCTCTCGGACTCGTACTTCGACTTGTCACTCACTGACGATACGCTTCGTTCTCTTGCTTCCGATTTCTTCTGAGTTGGTACGGCCTTCTCCCATGGCATTGTAACTTGTACATTCACTAGGATCATAACTTAATAGATGGACTTACGGCTTATTCGCTGACTATATGAGTACATTCTTCAATGTAACATAATTCATCGAATGCTGGAGTTCTCTGTTTGAGCCATTTCGATCTTGCGCACGGGAAATTTGTGACATGGTAGGATGACACCAAAACTCCAAGAACCCTGAAAATTCCGAAGCCTTTGATTTGTGAAACCAGTTCGGTTCAAACGGTATAGTTCCGCTTGAATTCCTATGAGACGTTGGCGTAGTGCTGTCGACCGAAGAGAATGCATGATTATTAAGTTTTTCCCCTATGGTGGCCAACTTGAAGTTGGCTGAAAAAGACAACCGAGCTGTTATACACCATCTCCCCACACCTTGCGATGTCTCACCAGCGGCACCACTATCACTTGCTCCGCGTCCTCTTCTCCTGGGGGGCCCATGTTCCGCCAACAGGGCATACATAGCAAGCAAGGACTTTCACCTAGTCGGATATCCCCCACAACAGTCAGTACTGCGGGCACTTTGGCACAGGCTTTGCAAACGTAGGCAGGGGCGGGCGTAACGTGTACAGTGAGGGGGTAACCAGATGATGGATCATGGGGGTGTGCCAACCTGGCGGACGCGTCACAAGTCGTGAACCACTCGGCAGCGTGACGCAAGGACAATCAATACACACCTGATCTCATCAACGACCACAAAGTGCTCGCAGTTTCCTTGGTGGAGCATCCAATAGGGTTGATTGATCCGGAGAGTGAGTGATGCCAAAGTCGTCTGGCTCAGCGACGTAGGTGATTTGGTGATTTGCAAGCGCTTTTCGTCTGGCAATCTCTCTAGATGAGATAGGAGCTTGCTATAGCAACAAGTGCGCTTGAGCTGAAGGGCCCATCTCCCGAGAAAAGAGACGAGACGTACTCTGCGTAGTCTTCGCCGGGCCGTCCGTCTCCATACGCGACGCCTTCGATGTATAACACGCATCCTTCTTCACTACGTGTCATAGTCTCTTCAGCTTGCCCCTCCCTTTCGTATGAATATCCGATTACATTGCCGTCATTATCCAACACCTCGTTCGGCATTTCGCTTGAATCACAAGGGATCGCATGAACGAAATCCGCGAGGGACTGAGAGGACAACACGACATGCTGTGAGAAGCGAGTGAGCTGGCTATAAATCCAGTGCACGCGGTTGTGCACGGTGAACGTAACGAGAACATCTCGATGTGGAGCACTCTTGTTCAGTGCTGAAGTCCCAGTAAGACGAGATGGGGAGGACGATGTATCGCAAACCAACATGCCATGTCCCGATCTCTTGACATGCTTGAATGCATTAAAGTCCGAGTGCTTGGCCGCGCGCATGAAAAACGCAGATTCCTGGTTCAATCTGTGCAGAAAATTTGCGATCAAGCTCTGCACTGAAGAACGCATGGCACAAGAATCGTACCTCCAACATTGAAGAGAGATGGCGTCCAGTTTCTCCTGTAATGCGCGTACCTCTGGCTGGGCTTCTGCTGTCTCGGGATCTGGCAGGTGCTTTCGCTTGCGTCCTTTTGGGGTAGGGCCACCAGCCTGGGTATGTACTGCGTTTAAGGCGGTAGCATGCGCGCGATAGAGGTGTGCGGAGAGTATAGGGTTATCCCAAACCTCCTCAACGGCAGCTTTTAGCTCGGCGGTGCTGTCACATTGTTTGGACGAGACTGGTAGAGGACAGTCCCTGTGAACACACCTTCCGGAGCACTCTGCCTCTACTACAACTCGTTCATCTTCCGAGAGGTTCTGCCAGCCAGCGTGATTAAGCGCGTCACTCGCCGAGGGAAAAGTAAGTGAGGTGGTGTCATCGAGAAATTTCTGGACGGATATAGGTTCTGAAGGAGGACCAAAGAAGGAGTCGTACCCTCGTGTGATGTCGACGCTCATAAGGTTGCAAGTGGCTGGCGACCAAAGGCAAAAAGTATGGGGCTCATTTGTGAGCTCAAAAACAAAGACCGGAAAAGCGTTCGTCAAATTTGTGTTGTTGTGAAATCAGTTCAAGTTGAAGTGACCCGTTACTCTTAGTTCTGGTTCGCTATTGATATTGATCCATATTCCAGATAGTTTGCAGACGATACATGCCATGTAAATATGCATTTCATATGAAAAACGTATGCCTAGTGATGAGCTGATCGCGGTAAAGAAGCGGTTTGTTTAAGAATTGCCTCCCTCGCATCTTCCACAGCGGATTCCGAACCTACAATCACTTCAGTTCGACGCTCCAATCGAGGTAACATGGAAAACGCACCGATGATAACAATGGTGTTATTGTCTCTACTGACGGTGATGTCTGCGCCAGTTTCAACACGCAGACGAGCGACATTCGAGCCTTTTGTCCCAACAATTTTCGGGAATGCAGAACGATCAGCGAGGGTCAAGAAGCCAACATGAGTCATAGCTTCAGCCTGTTCAATGGCTGCCTCGATATCACTCTGTGCGCGCTCGAGACTCGCGACGTCCTTTGCTTTCAGTGTCCACTGCGAATCACCTTCCTCCGCGTCCTGATAATTAGAGGCAACTTGCCAGCTCGATTCGGGAGCGTCTTCTTCTGCATCGTCAATCCGGGCAGTGGGTGCAGTGTTTTGCTGGGGATGAGTGGGTACCGCAGATTTTTGAGGGTGAACAGATTGCTCGACCTGCACACCGTATGATCGAAGGTTTCGGAAGAAGCTACCCTGCTGCGAGATCACATGGTGATATTTCAAGGGTACCGACACCACGGTAGTGAGCAGCTCCACAGGAGTAAGGGCCTTTTGAGTTCGTGCCTACGAAGATGTCAATCTCCATAGCACATTCATCAGCACGACTGACATACCTTGAGCTCACTGATGGCAGTTTCACATGCAGAGCGAGATCCGGAGACTTTGACAATGTCAGAGGGATCTGCATCCTTAACGTCATCTGCATTAACGGCTTCTCCTACTTGATGGTAGGATCGGGAGCCAGGGAACTGTACTTGGACACCCGTGCGCGTTTGCAGATCATTCAGGTGCTGACCGCCTCTGCCAATGAGATTACCATGTTGAGTTGATGGAATCTCGACTGCAACCACTACACGGTCCCTCAAAGTGGTAACCGTATTCTCGAGTTCCGCTTTGATTTTGTCGACAAGAGCAGGTTCTCCACGAAGACGCACTTCGTCAGTAGGCTCACCCTGCCGAGGGCTGACATCATGGTTAACAGGGGACTAGCACCGTCGCGAAATCACTTACAATCGCACGAGTCCTGCTTGTAGCTTGGGGTCGGATGGACCACCACAACGAATGATCAAGTCCTTCAAGCCCTGACCGCCAGCACCAATGATGGTCCTATGGAACTTGGTCTCGATGACAAGGGATGCCGACGATTCCTCGCCAACCTGCTCAGCGATCTCTAAGATAGCAGTTTTGGCAGCCTTGATGGCTTCCTTCGTTCCACGGACAGCAATGTTAGTCACGGTGCTGTTGTCATCCATAGCCTTGTCGATATCGATCTGAGCCCCTGTATCGTCCTTGATCTCGTTGATGGTCGCACCCCCTTTACCGAGAATACGAGCAACGGCACGAGTTGGGACGGTGAACTTGAGAAGGTTGTTGGACTCCTTTTCAAACTCTAGGGCCTCGAGGAGTTCAGACTTAGCACCAGCCACACCCTTCTTGCCACCCTTCACGAAGACTTCGTCGGGCTTGAGGGGCTCACGAGTTCTGGCTTCGCCGTTTTCAGGGGACCCCCGAGGGAATGTGATTTTGACACCGTATTTTTCCTCCAGGCGAATGGCATATTTACCATTCTGACCAATCAGAGAAGCATGGAATTGAGGAGGAATCTTGAGGGTTTCTGATGTTTCATCTGCCTACGTTCTATGTCAACAGCATGTTGAGCATGATAAGTGTAATATACCAACCAATCTCTCGACCTGAGCCAAGATGCGCTTCTTGGCTTCCTCGACGTTCTCCTTACGTCCTATGATCTGATCATGGCATCAGCTTTATCCTACGAGTCTGTGTTGGCGACCAACCCTGATTTTGGACTTTTGGTGAACGGGTTTCTTCTTTTTGACAGTGTCCTTTTCCTTCTCATCGACCTCATCCGAAACGTCCACTCTGACACCGAGTTGGTCTCGCAGCCTGTTAATGCCAGCTCCCAGCGCCCCAACAACTCGACCGACATACTCCTTGTCGATTTCGAATTCCGTAGACTAAACGTTGTGCGCAGGTCAATAACAAAGACGGTGGGAGAGGTCGGATTCACTTACGTAGCTGCTGATAATAGCATTGTTTTTGGCATCTTCCACGACTTGCAAGATTTCCTTGACAACACGATCGACATCTGCACTAATCCCGCGGACCAGGATGACGTCCTGACCAGATGGATCACCTGCCTCAGCACCGACTTTGATCGACAGGGCCTTGTCTTCGCCAATGATTCTGGGAGGAACCAATTATACGACACTCATGGATGGAAATATACACCACCTACGCGTTGAGAGTGGTACCATCCTTGCCAACTATTGCATCATGCCAACGTTTCTCGACAGGAATTAGCTCACTCTTGACGTCAGCAGTATCCTTCGCCATCATGAGCAATTCAGCAGCAGCGTCATCCAAGTGTTTCTCTTTCTCAAGAGGCGATGGTGAAGCTGAAGGTGACAAAGGGTCATAAACCAGGAGAACTGAAGATTGTTCCGCAGACTCGGGAGGGAAGAAGACCTGAACGTTGTGAACTTCATGGAGCTGCTTCAACCTGAGCGATATCAGAGAAATTTTCTGGAAAAGTACAGGTGAAAACTTACCTTTTCGCGTTTTTCCCCATGATAACCCGGTGGACAAGCCAATCAATGGAAACCTCCCTCGTTGCGCCGATCAGTTTACCAAGGAGTTCCGAAATTTGTCGGACAACAGCATCCACCAGCGGCTTCTCTCCGACGACATCGATGTTAAGGACCGAGGCTTGGCTGATCATCGTCGCGGATGGCGTGAAAACCGAAACACCTGGATGAATAGAGCTGAGGGTCTTGGGGTAGTTGATACGCGTGATGTAAGCCAAGAGTTGACGTGAAACTGTAATAGGACCGGGGAGTGGGAACTCGTGGATGTACTGTGAATTCGCCCTCTCCATAACAGCGCCAAGACCAGCTGAGATATCCTCTTGCCTGCCATAGACCAAGACCTCTTCACCTTGCTCACGAGTATCTGGAACGACAACAGAACACTGGCTCTTCGCCATAATCTCGTCAAGAGCTTTGCCAACAAGGAGACGATGCTGGCGCTTCGGCAACGAAATTTTGACTGGAATAAGCGTAGACGTGAATGATCCGATGGTCCCATTGATGGTTTCGACAACGCGGGCGACGGCCTCACGGTCGCCGCTGACAGTGATCTCGCGATCTGGTGCATTTAATGCAAGGCGGATTTCACTACCGTGCGCTGCCTCAATGAAGAGTGCGCGGCGAGCCGTCACGAAGGGCAGGATGTGATGAGGGATGTCCTTAACGCGCTGGGTTGACTTCGACGTCCTAGCCAAGATGATCTCGTTTATTATGGCCTGGGCTTCAGACGCGAGAGGTTGCGGGCCCGTGATCGATATGGGAACCAGAACTTCGTCTTCTTCATCCGCAGGTGTGACTGTCCCATTGGCTGTCCCAGTGGAGTGACCGTTGTATGTAATGCTGTCCCTACGAGGAATGTCCACCTTCACTCCAGTTTGATCCCGCACCTGCTTCAGAATGGCACCTATGATGACAGCTCAGCGGCTTGAATCCAGACCAACAAACAGTAACCAACCTTTGGGCCCGATGATGGCCGGGATAGTAGAAGCAGGGGCAGACAGGGTAACAGTGACCTGGAACTAAGTTCTCGATGAATCAGAAAGAACTGTATGCGAACATACCACGGGACTCAAGAGGGCTAACAGGCTCCGTTTCGCCTTGTCAAGCTCCTTCTGAGACTCAGACTTCATGTGGAATGTGGTTTGACGCGTCTTCTGGTTGGCAGAAGCTTCAATCTTGACTTTGAATTTCGCCATGATCCCCTTCATAATTTCTCCAAGTGAAGTTGGCTTGCCGTCCCTGTTCACCGGAAGTTCGATGGCGGACAGAGTGAAGGAGTCGGAGACCATAGGGTGAGACCTGAGGGTTGCCTTGATACGAGGACCAGAGTCAGCACCCCAAGCGGAGGGCTTGGCGGGCTGAGTCGCAGGAGCGGCAGAGGGTGCGAGGGACGGGAAAGCAATCTGATCATCAGTATCCAACCCGTTACCGATGGGTGGTTTGACCGGCGCTACATCGTCTACTAGAGTTGGGAAGGGGTCCGGTGCGCCTTCGAGTCCATGTAACCTCTAAAGGTATCGATGCCAGAGTTATTTCAGCTAGGAGAGCTGCAATAGCGACGGTGTTCACACCTGAAGTTCAGCCGCGCGGATGCCAGGGGACGTATCCATGACTGAGATTTACAAGCGTCCAAAACACAGAACCTTTGACAGAAAATACCTGAACGTTGAGTTTCAACGACGAGACCCAACGCAATGACCGGGGAAAAAAATAAGATGAAGGAAAGGTACTAAAGTGCAGACGTGTCTTTCCCAAAACGCTGTGGGTAATAGACGTGCGAACATGATCCTATTGTTGGTACAACTACACAACCGAGCTCGCTTGCGGTTACCAGCACAGTCGTCGTCTAGACCCCATGATGCACATTGCCTTGACGGTTGGTTTGCTGCGCCTTTACGTCTTTCGGGTGAGATGTTCAATCACGTATATTGACCACCCATCACGCTGAGTCCGTGATCGAGTGCTCCTGGTGACATGCCAAAATCGCTTGAGTGGCACCACATTCAAGGGTCTAACCGTCTCCGCTGATCGAATTCTGCATCATGATTTCTGAGGTAACCTTACTAGCCCGAGTGGGAGTGTGAGCGCTAGTGCCATTGTCATAGTTTCGAGACATGGCAGCGGTACGACCTCGTCGGTTGATGCGTTCACCAGACGCTCGGGAAATTTCTTTAGCTGTGAAGCTCTACGGGTGCAGGGTCATAGTCTCGACCGTCTAAAGGTGCCTCAGGTGGACCAGGGTCAGAGGCAGTGATTACCCATTGCCAGTGCATGAAGTACTGTACGTACTGTAATTCAGTGTGAGGGCGAAAAAAGGACCGTAACAGACGAGATCGTAGTACTTACGTCTTTTCAATTGAGTCTTTGGCCTGTCCTAGAAGCTCTCTATGGTGGTCATAAAAGATTTATTTCCGAGGGATGCCAGACGTCTCAGTCTCTCCAGGCCCAATCGGTTGGATAGGCGTTCGTTAAGCTGAGGAGCAGTGACTGTGACAGGCCGTGATCGTCACGTGGATTGATTTATGTATCACGTGATCCAAAGAAGTACGTGGATCCATCGCTGGTATTACTGTACATTGTACTACGACCATCATCATCAGCCATGCAGCGAGCATGTCGCAGGGCTTGTCTCGCACTTGCGTTCGCCGTTGGCATCTGCACATCCACGCGCGGGTCTTCTTTCCTTGGTGACGCTCTCGTTCGAAAAGACCAAGTTCAGGATGTCTTGGAACACAAGCCAGTCCGCGGTGAACCTCTCTGTCAGCGCCAAGTATGTTATCCTCGATCTGTAAACCTCTTCGCAGCATTATCACACTGTAAAATCCTAGACCACAGGCCCAATCGACACCACAACATGCGATTATGAGACTATAGAGAGTGTCAATGAAGAGTTGTACGCAAATCTCCATGATCTTGTCCAGGCTCCATTTTTTCGGTACTTCCAGGTACGTGCTTTGTTCTTGTCTGTGCAGGTCTGGTACTCATTTGCCTCAATGATCACCAGGTCGACCTGTACCGCGAGTGTCCTTTTTGGCAGGAGAATGGATTTTGTATGAACCGCGAGTGTGGTATCACCACCATAGACGAAGTAAGTAAGTTACCTGTCGCCGAATTCTACGCTTCATTCCTGCTATAGAGCGAAATACCCGAAAAGTGGAGGGCGGCTACTTTGAGCAAAATTAATCTTCCTCCCGCAGACGAGGTATTTGTCTATACCATAGGTCCCTGCTACTATTCACGTGAACCCTTAGCGGATCCAGTTACCAGGTTGTTACTACCGTGACTCTGATTTTTGCTTCCTCGACGACATGACAGGTTGGCCTTGTTTTCATATTATATCCCATGCGCTCACATCGTACTATACAAGAGGGAGAGTATGTTGATCTAGCGCTCGTTCCTGAGCGATACACGGGGTATTCCGGCCACTCCGCTCATCGAGTTTGGCGAGCAATATATGAAGAAAATTGCTTTGGTCTCTCAGAACTTAATCTTCTTACTGGGAAATCGGCCGCACCTGTTACCCTTCCCGACACGCTGACTAATGTACTGCGCGAGCCTTTGGATGGCGAAGACACGGACGAAGAATGCTTGGAGAAGCGAGTATACTACAAAATCATATCTGGCGCGTATTTTTGCCAAGAGTATACGGGATCCATGCTGATCTCGCGCAGGTCTCCACGCATCAATCTCGACACATATATGTGCAGAGTGGCTGAATCAGTCCACAGGCGAATGGGTGGGTTGTCCTTGAACCAAATGTCGCTTTCCCCCAATCCTTGTCTCCAGGCTCCAAATCTCGAGTGCTTCGTCACTAGGGTAGCCTCCCATCCCGAACGCCTTCAATACATTTATTTCAACACAGTCTTACTCCTCCGTGCCGTCGCCCGTCTCGCGCCTTATCTGTCTGAATATGACTTCTGTTCCCTGTCTGGCCACAGTTTCACCTACGATCATCCACATCCGCCAGAGTCGGAAGATGAAATTCGGACGCTCGCGAGGCTCGACAATGTAATGGACATCGCAAAACACGTCGGTAAATTTGATGAACGAGTTCTCTTTCGTGGGGCGAATGCAAATGTTTGTGGATTATTCATGATTCCGTTATCCCGCCGCTAATCGACGCGTTAGATCCTGAAGCAGGAATTTAAACAACATTTCCGCAACGTGTCCCGAATCATGGATTGTATCGGTTGTGACAAGTGCCGTCTCTGGGGGAAAGTTCAAACCACTGGTTTGGCTACAGCTCTCAAAGTATTGTTCGAAATGGACGAGAAAGCCCTCCGGTATGTCTGCCCTCCTCCGTACGATGATCTATAAACCTCGTTCAATCATGCAGTCACAACACAAATCAGAATCTTTTACAACGCTCGGAAGTCGTGGCATTAATCAACACACTCCACCGTTTTAGCGAGAGTTTGCATGCCGTCGAACACTTCCGGGAGATGTGGGAAAAGACCGGAGAGGAGGATTCTGTGAGGTTGATACACGAAGCAGAGAAGGCCGTCACAGGAAATGTAAGTCTGCTTTACCTAAGAGTCGGTACACAGTCGAATGATGTTGAATTTTAGCCACGACCAACCCATGATGTACAGACCACGCCGACAAACCCCCCTCCTGTTACCCCGCGTCGCCCATCACCGAACCCTCTGCAACGAGATGTCTGGAGTAGACTCCAGGCGTATTGGATCTATATGGTGGACAACTGTAGACGACATACCCTTACATGTTTTGGTTTACTGTCCGAGGTCTGGAAAAGGTTGTCCAAGGCAGTGTTCCCTCTACGGACAGAACTTTGACGCTTTCTGTGCATTTGTTGATGATTCTATGGGAAAATATACTGCGCATTACACTGTTCACCTTGGCATTCGCACCCGTACTTGAAGCTTGATGCTTGACGTGAAGTTCATTGCAATACAAACAAGAAAGTGACAATATCACAAAGCCTAGGTCACACTGGTACGCCATCCACATCATCCTCCGTCATAGGTTCGCCATCAACATCGGCATCATCCGTCTCGGGACCACCCTCCATGGGAACGCCGTCAACATCCTCATCAAGGGGATTACCATCAACATCCTCATCGAACATGACACCGTCGACGTCTTGGTCAAGTGGTAGCCCATCAACGTCCATCTCTTCAATAGACATGCCATCCACGTCATTGTCGTCGTTCCCAACAACTTGAGGAGCAGAAGGGGTAGGTTCCTGAGCAGGCTGGAACGACTTGGCCTTGAACCGGGACGCATACACCGATTGGGCTTCCGACGTCGCACCCCCGTTCTCAGTTTGTTGACCTGCTTTCAATTCCGCATGTGTGGTCCCATCAAGCCGCGCGCGAAGTTCGGTCGTAAACTCGAGTGGGAAAACGATCCAGTCTTCCCAGATATCCACGACCGAGGTGATCTGCTTCTTGAAAGTTTCTGCGGTGATACGACCAGGGAATGAGTGATAGATGGTGGAAAAGTGATCAAAGACAATGCCGAGGCGTGACTGGAATTCTTGGCGGAACTTCCATGCACTCGGTACTGGAGCGGCCGAATTATGAAGGATATCACAAATAAGGTGAAGGCGTGCGATCTTGCGTGGGACTGGAGTGCCGTCCACTAACAAAGAAGAAATGATGATATCGGAAACCTACGGGACGGCAGTAAGGCTCAGAAGACGAAGATGATCAAACAAATGCAAACCTCACGAGCCGCCTCGGCATGCTCCAAGCTGAACGTCATACAACGAGCAAGTTCGCCGCACTTGCCCGAAAGAGCGCGCAACATTGCCTCGAACCTCTTCCGTGCGAGTCTCCCCAGCACGGTCTTTTTAGTGCGCTCTTGCTCTGATTCCTCCGCGGAGTCGGTGGAATATACGGAATTGTAACCCTGATACGAGCGTGTCAATGGAATACGGAGTATACTCAGGAACAAGAACATACATCATCATCAAAATCCGGTTCCACGATATCGTCGCGCTCAACCAACCCCCGATAGAAGGCATGTCTGTGGTGCTGTAATACATTTGTAAGGAAAGGATCACTTAATAACAAAGCAACCCACCTTGCGGTCGGTGAGGAACGTGTATTTTGGATTGTTTCGTTCCCACTCTTTGAGATTCTCTGCGTACTTGTGGCCGTGACCCTTCACCTCGGCAGCTACTGCGCGTATGAAAGTATCTGTGACCCCGGGCTCATCTTCACGCCTCCTCGAAGAGCTGCGTGACCGTCGGCGGGGACTTCGGCTGTCGTACCGTCTTGAACGACTGTAAGAATGACGCCGTCGACGCGAAGGTGATCGACTGTAGCTGTACGATCGACTTCGTGACCGTCGGGAAGACTTGCGTCCACGACCACCAGAACGGGAACGTGAGCGACGCCCGGACGAATGTGAACGACTTCTGCTCTTTCCCCTGGCACGATGTCGATCTCTGGAACGGGAGCGCGAGCGAGACTGGCGAGTCGCAACTACGAAAAACGGGGTGAATTTTGTACATAGCGAGCGTAGAAGGGAAGGACGCGCACCATACAATGGCTTCGCCACCATAGGGACGGCCTTACTCCACCCCACCCTCAATACTGAGCCTCCCCAATCAAAACCGTCCAATTCTCTCAGCGCAGCCTCTGCGTCTTTACGTTTCATGAACGAGACAAAACCACTGAGACCAGCATTCCGACTTCGTCTTGAGACGGTCATATCACTGCCAGGACCGCTACTGCCGTCACCACGGGGCCACATGATCTTGACCTGAGAGCATGTTATAAGTCAAGATAGCTCTCAGTGAGAGAACGAAGACATACAGATCCAACGGGTCCATGCCGCGCAAAGAACAAGCCCAAGGATTGTTCAGTGACATTGGAAGGCAAATTGGCGACGAAAAGATTGGACGTCTGAGAAGGACCACGTTCAGAAAAAAAGATAGGTTATTTATAAGGTATTCACCTCGGGGTCCCCTCGGTCCTTACTCCCACTCTGGCCATCGTAAGCTAAAAAGAAACCGATTGAGAACGACGATCTACAAAAGCACACGAGTACAAACCCGCCAAAGCGGTGACAGATCGTCCGTGGGCTACGAACGAAGCTGAGGGGTGACTCAAGGGTGTTGGTTCACTTTAACGCACCAGAACGAGAATAGCGAGCCTCCCGCAGAGCTTGTTCTCTACAAATGAGGTCAAGAGAGGGACTCAAGCATGGCTACAACTCTACACACCTCTTTATTTCCTCTAGGAATGAATCCATAGCGCGCTTCCCTTTCGGTTTCGGAACACTGCTCGGTGGAGAGGCCTAA
Source organism: Boletus barrowsii (assembly GCA_038088775.1). Taxonomy (NCBI): domain Eukaryota; kingdom Fungi; phylum Basidiomycota; class Agaricomycetes; order Boletales; family Boletaceae; genus Boletus; species Boletus barrowsii. Next base: position 18,671 of record JBBPJP010000074.1, on the reverse strand, counting down.
AGGACGATGAGCCTCTGGTGGTAAAGCATACGACTACTCACATCACCCATCTCCTCCCGCAGCGCCCTCGTCCGAGACGAAGTCTCAGTGGTACTCTTCGTAGAAGGCTGATAGGGTGTTTTCGCATCTCCCGAGGCTCGAACGAAACCCGACCCCGCCTTCTTTCTGCCCGCGTCCTCTCCCTCGAACGCGTCTAAAAAGTCGGCATATGCTTTGGCCGCGTTTTCTTCTTCCTCTCTCTTTTTTGCCTCCGCTGCTTCCTTCTCCTTCTCCCGCCGGGACTTGCGCACAGTCCCTTGAGCATACTGGGACAATTTTTGGTCGTCGAGTGGCTTTTGCTGGTTATATGAAGCAAATTCGTGAGTGCTTTGACATCAAAGAAATAGGTCCTATCCATCGCACTGGGAACGAAGGTTCTTCGTCGTCGTTGTCGAAGAACGCCGCTAACTTTGATTTCGTTTTATCCATGAGATTGTCAGACAAGTACTAGTAGCGGTGAGGTGAGATACTGCCAGACACCGGAAGCAGGAGACGAAAGACTGCACAAGTTCCCACGGTTACATCCATCTATCCTAAAGCTACATCATCAAACTAGCTAGACCTCCCATAGCGTATGCCATCGGTTTCAGAGGTGGATGAGGTTGTGCTTCAAATTGGAAGTACTTTATATCCCCAGCAGCATCCATCCGGATCTGTTGGGAAGCGTCAGAGCACGAGCCAATATCAAGCACACCAAACTACATACATAGGCCCCCTTGTTCCCTACTTGATCGACGTAGTTGGGTGCGGAGAATACCTAAAACAAGATGAGTTCGCACATGTTGAACCGGTGAAATCAGACTTGCAGTTGTGCACAGTCCATCGTGCTCAATGGCATAACCATCTAGAACATAACATATTGAGCCTCGAGGCCTGTATATGGTGAAGCTACATACTCTCTCGTACTTCGTGACTGCGGATAATGCCAGTGATGCCATTGAGATCGCACCAGCGTTTTGTAACATCCGGTCCGAAAGCAAGACCAACACCCTAAAGCATGCTGAGACAACGTGTGTCAGTAACTCGCCGGACCACGCACCCGTTTACTCGGTCCGCGTCCTGGTTTATCTTGGGGGTCAGTCCAAAGCAGCTGTGGTCGTGTGAGCGAGTGTGCAGAGGTTTCTAGGAATTCATACCTCGCCTAGTGAGCAAGTGTCTCAGCATTCTGACATTGAAGCAGTCCCAACCAAGTACTCACACATCAAACCTTCGTGTCCAGGTTGTCGTCCAATTCGGGGTATCTTCCGAATTTCCTCTAATGTCACGCCATCCTTGCTGAACAACCCGCCATGGACGACAAAATAACGTTTGAGCTTGTCTGGAGATAATATTGTTTCCGAAGTGACGTCTTTGGATGGCTTGGTTGCGCTGACCAGAGTTGCCAGTGGCACTATATGAAGGCTCAGGTTCTCATATGATATCGAGCCCTCGATCGAGCCACGTACTCTCCGTAAATACGTGGGCAAAAAGCTATGTTTGGCAACTCAGTCTCTGAAAAGAACACTTTTAATCGCCTCACCTTGTACGTCTGTTCCCCATGCTTATGCTTGGCTTCTCCTTCGAAGCCATACGTCCTGTTCATGTCCTTAGCCTCATGATTGCCTCTATTGATGAACATTCGATTAGGGTATAACCCTGACGTCCTTCAACCGCGATGGAAAGTCACGTATCCCAGTCAGGACTTACATTTATAGGCAAACGCAGTCAATATCACTTCTATAGACCATGATCCTCTGTCAACAAGATCGCCGTTCATCAATAGACAGTGGTCAGGTGATGGTGGACCAGTGAGGGAATATAAATGTAGCAAATCGTAAAACTGTCCTGAATGAGATATGCGTCGAGTCACGACACCACAAGAATCCAATATCGACACGCACCGTGAACATCCCCAATGACGTCGCAGGTTACTCCCTCGACAAGATCTAGATCGACCATGCTGTCCTCTTTCACAAAGGTCGAATGGGCACCGAGGACAATCTCCCATGCATATCTCCGTGGAAGCTTCTTCCCTTGCTTAAACCAATCGATCATGCTTAATATGAATTCATGAGTGATGTTATACTTTCCGTCCTCGGTCACATCGAGTTTCGGTCCCATATAGTCAGCTTCTACGTCGCAGCCACCTAGTTAATGCATTCATCAATGAAAGTGGCTGCGTAGATGAGCACTGGGGCAGACCTTGGGCTATAATTTCCGAACAGCGCTCTACAGCATTCTTCTCCTCTTCCATCTCAATCGCCTAAAACAAGTTGGACATGAATAGGGACACCACAACCGAATATCATACCTTTTCAAACTCAATCTTCCGAACGAGTTTTTGAGTCGCTGCTAACTGCGATTTGACGACGTCATTTTTTGGTTCTAGCGCAACGACCTTTTTGAAATCAGCGACCGCCAGCGGAGGTTTGGCGATCTGAAGGTAACATGTTGCTCGCCTGATGTATTGATGAACGATGCAATGTCACCACACGTTTCGGCAAGTCCAACGCACCTATAGTAGGCTTTTGCATACTTGGGATCGACCGCGATTGCCTTGGCTATTCGTCGTGAATCTCGCGTGACCAAATGGGAATGCAACGACCACTCACACGCGTCGTCGAGCGCAAACCCATATTCTTCCAGCTTTGTTCTCGCAGCAGCCCGATTGCACCAAAGGGTGGCATCTCTAGGATTCAGCTCGATAGCTTCTGAGTAAAGGTTGACGGCCGTTGTGAAGTTATGGCCTAGATACCCATCGTCAAGCTGGTATGGTTGATCGGACGGAAATACATACTTGCGAACGCGTTGTTAGCTTCTGCTTTTAGCTTCGCAGCCTGTGCCCTGTCTTCGTCGGTGACGTCTCTCAGGGTCAGTGTCTGTAGCTCAGGCGACGACAGCGGTGTCAGCGAAGTTGAAGCAGGAGATGGGGGTGGTGAGGACAACGATGAAGCATCGCTCATGGTGCTCGGTCGATCAGCAACTGGTACAACTCGATGATCCACTGAATTCGGTCGTCAGATCGTCTACCATTTTCTCTGAGAAAGGCAACACAAATATCATCTCACGATCGGTGGCTGTGCTGTATCCAACCCTCACATTTACAAGAGAAACGATATGTACACGACAATAAGACGACAGAAATATAAAACAACTCTGTTCAGTGCAAAGGAAATGGCTTAGTTTGAGCAAACGTTAAGGTTAAAGTATTTTCCGAGGGGCGGGTCGTTCTCGTAGACATTGATATTCTGCATCCACCCATTCAGAAATTGGTGGAGGCTGAGCGCACTGGTCAACCACGAGGCACTTGTACGTTGTAACACTCACTAATCCAAATTGTTTTGCTCCCGGCAGTTGCCGTTGTGGGCGGCAGCGGTTGCCTCCGCCTATCAAAACGTTCAGTATTCCCCTGCGCCTAGCGCACAGAAAACTCACGTATGTCAGACCCTTGTGCCAACCATTGTAATGACCGATCGCCAGAAGGAGGTCGCCATTCACGCTGTCAAGAGTCTGCGAAAAAAATTCAGCTCCTTTGTGTATGTTAAAGTTCTAAAAAATCTACAGTCAAGGTGCAGGACACCATAACACAGAAACACCTACAGGGTCCTGGCAATTGCCACCGGGTGCACCACCACATTTATCAACAGTAATTTGCATCAAACCCTGCTCACCAGCACCGCCGACGGTGGTAGGGATGCAGGAGCTCTCTTGCATTGCAAATGATGCAAGCATGACAGCAGGGACTGTTCCGGTGCTCGGTGATCAGCTCAAATTCAGAGAAACGATAAGAACTAACCGCCGTATTGTCGACCGTACCTTTCGAAGAAAAGGACAAAATCCCTGCATGCAGAGAAAGCGGATTCGGGACTATACGCGACCTGCGAGAGCTCAACGCTGACAATGCTATTAACGTGCAGAAGAGGAGGAGTCCACCCCCCCGATGTCAAGCCGCAGTTCAAAAAATCGATATCCCCATTGGGTCCGCTCAACGCAGTTATTTGTGCTAAACTGCATGTCAAATACGGACGGACCAAGTGATTAACAACCGCACTAGTAGCCCCGCTTGGACCGCAAGAGCCAGCCGAGACGACGCTAACAAGACCACCTATGGGGCCGGTGTTTGCCGCCAACAAACCACTAGCTGAGGAAGACATAGGCTGTGGTGTATCGACCGATAGTACCGTGGAGGAGACGACACTGCCCTGGTAAAGGTCAGATTCTAATTAGTATTGTCTACAGAGGACATGTGGCACACTAGCCCCGCTGCTGGGAGGAGCAGGCCAGTGGAACTCACCGTGGACCTTTGCTTGCAGGTTCGGCGTACGTAGGTTTTGGTGTGACCTCGACTGACTGGAGAGAATGCTTCAAGTTCGCTCGCCGTGCGGGCGTGTCTTGACATCAAAGCGGGTTTACCCCCACTGTTGTGCCCTGCAACAGAAACAGTGAGAGCGACAAAGAGGGTGAGGAAAGACACCGCGACTTTCATGTTCAAGTTCGTAAAGGAACGGTGAATGAACAAGTGGGCGAGACACGCGTTCAGAAGTGGGATAGAGAATAAAGCAGACGACAAAACCAATGCCATTCGCATCAACATCCAGTAGCAAGTGAAAATATTCACCTAGTAGAGTTTGGAATTGCTGTGGTATTTTTGGCATCACATAACAGGAATACTGTAACGCTGTGGAAGGAGCCACGGCTGCTACGGAGGAGTAATCCAATAGTATGGATGTGTTGGTTTACATTGCAACAGGATAAACCTGAACATCGTGATGTGTCGGGAAGGTACACTCGGTACAATTTGAAATCAGTAGTGCAGATGCCGGTCGGCCCACGACGGGAAGGATTGCAATGTCGCAACTCCGGGTTCGGGTAAGCTTGCACACCCGATGACTCGCAGGTGTCGTTGGGGAGGAACATGTTGACAGACACGATCGGAGGCTGTCGAAGAGTCAGACTATCGGAACAAGGGAGCGATGCTAAATAGGGCTGGGTCTGCAGTGGGACGGTGGCCCTCCTATCTGTAGCGGATGAAACAAAGTATGACGAAATGATGAACCGATGGCTCTGCGACAAAAAATGAGGTGAAGCGACGACTGCTGCGCACACAAGACATTCTGTAGGTCCTCGTGTAGTTCGGGCTATACTATGCAGTGGGCCGCCGACACCGAACAGCATTTCGGGCGGGCGTGAGTCACGATGATGGCGGCGGCGACGACCCCGATGAGTGGTGTCAGGGGGACAGGGGTGGGAGAGTGACTCCCTCCATTTTATAGCGCCCGAGTCAGCTTCACCCAGAGTATTTAGAATTCCTCCTCCTCCGCCTTTCTCACTGATTCTTCACGTTAACGCTCTCGCCCGTTGTATAGCATTCTCCTACGCAAGGAGGATATTATACGCTCAAAGGACGCTCTAGAGTCTCGTAGACTTTAGAACCCGTCCTTGCCCACCAAGCGTGTGCCACAATGTGCCCATACACCAGACTCCGATTTGCCAGTCCCATTCGCCAAGTTGTCGCCGTCAAGCTCCAGATTTCTCCCCTCGCCTCTACCGTATTCAACAGCTTTAATGGTCTCAGTATTGTATTCTAGTTAATCCGCTCAAGCGCCCGTATTTCCCGACTCGCTATCTTCGTCACACCAACTCCCCGCTCAGTTCATGGTCCGTCCCGTCGCCCATTCATTCCCCCACCGGGGCTCTCCTTCAACGTCTCATACAAGGGTTCGCTGGCAACCCTACCATGCTTCAATCCAGTCTATCCCCCCTCGCTCATCGCCACTTGCCTATTTCGTCACCCCAGCCTCATCCACTGCATCCGTCTCTCCGTCTCCCCGTCCCTGCTCCGAACCCGACCGTCCACACCATCCGCCTCATCCGTCCCGCGAGTACAAACTCCGCGATCTACAAAAGTCAAAGTTTGCCCTCAGTCTTGTCGGTCAGTTGCTCCCGCCTCATTCTCGTTTACTTGCTTATCTGCTGCAATAAAGATCAAGCAGTGAAATCGTTATGCGATATTTGGCCTCAACAAGACATACCCACCGTCTTCCTGACTTCGGATCGCCCAGTGGTACCTCCAGTGTCAGGTTCAGATCAACAGCACCCTACAAATACGCTTCACTCGACTTCCCACAACACCCATCTCCCCTCCCCAATTTCTCCGACGACTCAGCTCACTCCCGTTACTTCGCCCGTCGCCCCGCATGCGTCCCAGGCCCTCGTATACTCACAACATCATCAGTGCGAAACCGCACCGATGAAGGGTTTTGTCCACGAGGTCATCCGTCGCTCTCGGACTTCGGGAAGTGTACTCCAAACAGCACTGTGCTACCTCGAAGCTATCCGCTCAAAGGTCCCAGACCTCGTTCGCGAAGAGAAGCAAACCTTTTCATCCTCTTCCCCCGTGGTATCGGATAACGATCGGATATCTCAAGGTGAGGTCGGTGTCGACTACGAATCCGACCTTGGCAGTCCAGCTCTTTCTACCGATACATTGTCCTCCGACATCCCACTCGCCACCGTGCGGATCGATTCGATCCTGCAGGAAGCCAACACTTCATTTGCACTGGAACCGGGTCTCGATGCTGACAAGGTGCCAGTACGCAAGTCGAAGACAGAAGACGCCCTCCCCCCTCTCCCCCCTCTCCCGTCCCCGCTTCTTTGTCCTCGTCGCACCTTCCTTGCATCGTTGATTCTGGCGTCAAAGTTTATGCAAGATCGTTGCTATTCAAACCGGGCGTGGGCAAAACTCTCCGGTCTCCCGCCGCGTGAGATTGGACGATGCGAGCGCGCGCTCGGAGAAGCGCTTGAATGGCGTCTTTGGGTTGGTAAATTGCCTGCAGCGCAATCCACCTCTGGACGTGCTCTCACCAAGTGTAAGAGCGAAAGCAACATACGCTTCTCCGGGAACCCTCCTTTACCGATCGATGCGGATCTATCTCCACCTCCTGGTCCGAGGATTTCTTCAATCAGGAGGTCTGCGACCCTACCCGCTGGGAGCCTATATTTGGACGGCCCGTGTGTTAATGCGACCAACGATACTAGCCCAACGGCTTACAGCTCCAGTCCGTCAACCCCGGGCCTCAGCTATTCGCCAACCCCGACGGAATCGTCCCTCGGCGATCGTACCGTACAAATGACCACATTCATGGACGTATCAACGCCGCCGCCCGGTCAGTTCGCCACCTTCGCTGGCGCGCAGAACGACAAGGGACTGGCAACGTTGTCCGTACCATCAAATGGTTTGTACGTATATACGAGCTCGCAAGATATCGCTCCGCCTCTTTCGCAAACGATCGACTCGCAATTTCTCATGTCCCATGGCCTTGTTCCTCCAAGTAGCCTATGGATGTTCCACAGCGATGCCTGATCGTGCTCGCTACATTTGCAATGTCAAATATGCTTCTCCATGTCTCTTGTAAATATTTTCTTTTTTTTTCATCGCCATTGCTATTGTTCGGCCTTGCCTGCTTGCCTTGCATGTGTACGCTGTGACGAGGCGAGGGTTGACGTGGAAGGAGCGGCGTTCTGAACAATTTTTGTCGTATTCTGTACAATGTACTACCTGCCATACCCCATAGACTTATGTTTGAATGTCTGTTAGACTGTTGTCGGCCGATTCGCACCCGAAAATAACCAGCGTGCTGCTTAAGGTCTCGCACGACGGCAACTCATGTCCAGGCACGTACCGTACATATGTAAGTACCTCGCTGTCGGTGTCATAGGCATGCCGGCGAGACCGCACAATGAACGCGGTCCAAAAAAAACGCTGCACTCGTACACAATGCGTGTCAACACGCACGCCCACGGCCGGCATACATACATACCTCTTGACTCGGAGACGCTGGGAGCAGTCAAGGATGACTCAAAACCTCCGCGGAGCCAGATGACAACCCAAAAAAAAAGTGTATATCCGGAAAGTGAACGAGATCGTTGGCAAACAGCTGTGACAGGTACTGTTTCGTCAAAAAAAAAAAAAAGGGGGTGGGGACCGGCGAACAGAAAAGGACTCGTAGCATGTAGATATCAAAAGTACAAGGGGGGGTACATCAATCGTTGAAAAAGCCGAGGGGGTAGTCTTCCGTCTGAATGGCCCGCCAGAGGTGCGGATGTCCGTCTGCATCTCGTTTGCCCTCCACGTGCAGGATGGAATGGAACATGACGTCCTCTTCGCCCTATCAGGATAAAACAGATACGTGAGACCGTACAGTCACTCTGAGTTGGTTACACTTGCCCTATTGGGAGGATCGTGGATTCTGGGGAATGGACAAACACCGCACGAGAGAATGCAGTCAAGCAAAAAAAAAAGCCCGTTAAAATCGCGTTTTAGATAATAAAGACATTACGACCGAAAGCAACGACACCGACAGACGCCCATATGTTGGTAGGCATGTGGGCGTCGTACAGGTGTAGCTCACAGGTCGGCATGGGCTCACGCACCTAACGTGGATATATCCTTTGCCCAATTCGTCGTTCACAGCTGGAATCCTGATTTTCCCCAGGATAATGGTACCATAGCTCACACATCCGCTGCGCACTTGAACGAGATCTCGCTCGATCGTAAAGTGGGTGAGCACCGCGTCACTGAGTGCTGCTGCACGAGACCACATCTTTGGCTCGTGCTTGTCCCAATCGTGACGAGATTGAATGACTTCACGCTTGATTGTGTGCAAGACGTGGTTGAATGCTTCGATGGCGTTCTGGTGCGGTGCGTGAGGGGCGTTCAGATTAACTTCCTCTGCTGACGCTGTTTCATCACTGAAGTAAATAGACGTCCACAATTTACAAAAATTTATTCGACCAACCCATCTCGCGAATAATAATGTGGGTGTTGGACGTTTGAGGTGGGGAGACAACATGATCTCTTATCCAATCTTATCACGAATCAATGGCTTATGTAACATGACTACTCGGTTGAAGAAAATGAACATTAAATAACAATAAGGTTGAAACTTGACCGTGTTTCAAAAATTCATGATCCGAATCTCCTGGAAAAAGCTGTGATAGGTCAACTTTAACCAGCGGACAACTTGAAGATCAGAACACGATCGCACCGAGAGTCTGTAACCATGCCGGAGCGCTACGGCAATGTCGAGAACAGTTGACTTTGGGGTCAAGGGGTCGCCTTGGTCCTCCATTTTTTCGAAGCATTTCTGGGGCATCATGCATCAAAGTTGGGCCATAATTTATTTGCCCGATCATCCCGGAAAAATTCATCAAGGAGGCACAGCGTCTTCAACAGGAGTTGCAGGACAGCTCTTCCTATTGGTGGGTCCCTCCGTGTGCCATGTGTGCTATCCTACAGCACCCGTCGTGCATCTTTACGTCGTGGAAAGAAAGACACAAAGAGGTCTTGACGGGGATGTCATGATGCCTGTCCCATTTGGAGATAGAAGGCTACCTGAAATCAGCCTCTCTGCTGTGCAAACCCAATTCGCATCAATCTCCGAAGTCAGGACAGTTCAATCAGACTTGAGAACGGGCTTGTAAACGTATTCCGACGGACCACTGTCATGGTCAGAGCGGTGTTGATTATCATACGACGCCACCGTCGAAAAGTGACAGTGTCGAAAGATCTCAGCCCCATTCAATATTAATATGTTTGTCGTTTTATGTACGCCACTGTAATATACAGACAAATGCCATCAACCAGGGTACCAATTGGGCCACGAGAAGGACAGAAGCTTCTGCTTCCGAGCCTTGGCGCATCAGGAAGCACCGGAAGTAGATCGCAACACCTTAAACCAGGTAATAACTAGGGACCACCTGTCGCACACACTGATCTGCTCCAATAAGTTTAGTTGGAAGACACTGGTTCTGCTGCCTGATACAACTGTACGTCTACGGTGGAGATACCCATACAGTAGCAGTAACTGGCCGCAATGGAGCGCCGTAATGCATTGCTGGCATCTTCTTCACGGACCCTCGCTGCTAACACGTCAGCATCACGGAGGGGATCTGATTGCGTACAACACCATGCATCACGACAGCTGCAAGGGTTCCAATTTCGAGATGGCCCGGCACACTCAGGTTCGCAGTTCCCCCTAGATTTCTTCTTTTACCCCCAAGTTTCATCCAGTCTCCGCTATGCATGACCACCGTCATTTACAGTTTCTTTTAATTGAAATAAATTGTCGAAACAAGAGAAACTGCCTCGTTGGCCAGGCACGGGGCGAACTGGATCGTGAGTGAAACAAACACGCCATTTGCCAAGCCATTTGCGGGCTGGGCGCAAAGCCTCACCAATGACTGCTGGCACCTACCCAAAAATGAGATTACATACACACACGCACGGCGCAACGAGGCCCCGGAAAACAGTGTACCTGGTCATAGCACGGTGGTACCATGCAGATCTTTTCATGACCGGGCGCCAGTCAGCGCCTGGAAATTTTGGCCAGCCGCTTCCAGGTCTGCACGATAAGGGAGACACGTGAATACCAGCCGTCGACTTTATGGGTTACGGTCCTGGCCTGCAGAACGAGTTACTCCGAATTGAATTTCATACCAACCTAGTTGTAATACGGCGGTCAGGTTACACACAAGCCAGACTCCATTGAGCGTGCATTCAATGAACCCTGTAATATCGTATATACGGAGAAAGGACATGCGTAAATCGCACAAGTACACACCGAACGATCTGAATAACGCTCGACTCGAGCACGATCGCTATCGAATGCGTGTCCGGCGGGTAGTATGCCAGGCTATGATACAAGCTGTGCAGGTGAGCCGTTGTGTGACAAGGAAGAAGTGTTATCGTCATCAAGATGTAAAACGTACCTCGATGTCTCAAGATATAGGGTTAGAATCGCGTCACAGGAGGTCCTGACGGAGCAACCTGAAGGACGTCACGAAGGAGAAGAAAGGCCACGGGATCTACTAGTTCTTTCGAAGCGAAACACACACCTGAGCATACACAAGCTGTGTGTATGTGGGTCGCGGATTGTTATCGCGCGGATCTGTTCAAGTCTGCAACTAAATGATAAACTCATGGCATTCGGAGGCGATATCCGAGCTTGGATGCTCATTCCCTGTCCATGAGTATGAGTTCCATCATTCCCTGAAGGGTCTGTGAGACAAAGTAGGTCACCCTCGAAGTCACTGGGATCCGTGTGTAGAACTTCTCGAGCAGAGATGGACTCGTGAAGGTGAGGATGCGAGAAACTCGGAAAGATTATGAAAAGGCCCCTTGACCATCGTCTAGCCTATAGAGATCATTAATTACCTCGATTTCCGGGGTGCGGGATTCATGCCTTGCCAGCATTCGCTGAATCCCAGGTCGGTTCCTTCCTGCAGGAAATCCACCCTTCATCAACGTTGACCGGAGTTGATCGCTCAGCATTGACAATCACTACCTACGTGCACTGTGGTATAACGTTCAGTAGACGTGTACTGGCTTCATCCGTTGCCCCGTGTGGAAATGAGACTCACGCGAGAGCAGTGCGCCGGTTGGCAGTACCCCTCGGATATTGATATTGACAATGGGGGCTATCTACCCGACCATTAGCGATGCAATGGCTCATGGTGGCATTGTCAGGACCCGCGTCGATCAACGACGACGCACCACTTGTACAGGCCCTCGGGGTGTAGCTGTTTCAATGGAGTTCATTTGATAGATGGACACCGTTCTGAGTAAATTTGGACTGATGAGTCGCACGCCGCAGCCGATCTGTCTGTCCCTCACGGTCGATCCAGGATAAGCAGGATATTAGAAGCGACTATACAATTCTCAGATTGGGTGACCATGATGATACTCAAAGATCTATCACAATAAGGGAATATTTAGAGAAAAACGGACGGAATCATCACTATCATTGGTATCTATGGTGATCATTAGACGAATGTCCCACCAAGGTCCTTTCTTGTGGATGGTGAAACTAAGGGATATTGAGCGCCGACCAAATGATCCAAGAATGGGCAAACGCTCACATATGGTTCCATGGGATGATTTAGCGGAGGAAGCATCTGAGTTTGCGACCAGTGCTGGGCTGGCTGTGCCTGGTGTGTATGTTGAGAATGGGAATGGGTCATTGAGCGCATTTGAAGTTGGTGGCTCGATGGGTGCGAAGAACCCGGAGGACGTGGGGCCGTGTGCACAGACGTGGCACCGCTGTAAGCGTGATCATAACGAGTCGATTGGTATGTAGACATTTCGGGTATCATGGACAGAACGTTTGTTTGAGAATGGTGATGAAGTTGATAAGGATGTGGAGCACTGCAAACTATGAGGTCCCAAGCGAGATCCGACAAAGAAAGTACTTACAGCTGTCGACGGGTGAGTTCAAGATCTGGCCCCAATGGTGGCACAAATGGCTCGCTGCGAAAAACATTGAATGGAAAACGGTGAAAATGAGACTCATAGGTACCTATGACGACGCGCTACCACTGGGGGTAAGCTGTAATCCGCTTGGGGTCGCCGTGGCGGAGTGCTATCACGAGTCGGAGGGGTGGACGTCTCAGAAATACCAGAACTCTCTGCGGTCGAGGGCCTGCCGTCGACGTTCTCCTTGCGCGGGGTGGCCTTTTTCCGGGTGGGCACGCCTTCGGGCCAAGTGCACTGATGATAACGTGAGCGAGAGCCGAACACGCGTAGGGTCGGGTACTTACGTCGCGTTGACCATGGGTGCAGCGCATGCAGATGGGCTTGGTCTCGTCACACTGTTGGCGCGGTGTCCATGTGGGTCTGGTGGCGGGTGTGTGGGTGCACGCTCACCTTGATTTTTTTGACGCGACAAGTAAGACAGCCGGTCTTGCTCCTGGTATACTTGGGGCGCTTTCTCTGCTGCGGCTCAGTGCGGGGCTGGGGTGCGACTACGTGGACATGACCGCCAGCATGGGACGGGGGATAGTAGCTGGCGGGGGGGATGTAGGCGTTAGGGGTGGAGCTGGAGGAGACAGGTCAGCAAGGGATGATCATGATTGGGGGGAGGGGAGGGCACGGACTATGTAATACTATCTGACATGGAGTTTGTGGTGGGAGATGTGTTTTCGGGAGGGTCTTTCATAGTTTTATAGTAGCCTAGCTGCTAGGAAGAAGCAGGGAAGGTCAAAGGGTGGAAAATGGACGGAGACGACACCATTGTCACGGGCCCGGAAATCGGTCTGGATCACTAAATACAGATCTAAGGGTCGTGTTGCGTTGTAACAGATGGCATTTTCAGTCTGCCATAACAATATTTCGTATACGGAAGGTGGGGATTTTTTTAATAAAAAATTCTGCACATACGTCAAAACATGTGGGAAAAATAAACAATATTCAGAGCGGTAGGACGTACTGCGACATGGACGTCCCTCAGCGTATCTCCCTGCAAATTGGACGATCCTGCCAAAATGGGGGGGCGCACTGTCAAAACGCCGCCTTGTGCTTCGGACAACCCCAAAACGAGTGATTTGGCTGGGATTTGAATGTTTGATTTGATCGCGGCGCACTTGTCCGCTTTTGGTAACCCGTCGGCGACATGTCCCCCGTCCCGACATGACATCTCCCTAGTACAGCCCGCCCGCCATGTCGACATGTCACTGTCATGTCCATGCCCACCGTTAATCATAATGGTCACCCCGTAGCATGCGCGACTGCGATGGTCCGTCAATTCAAACTCACGCCCCTCCTGCGCCGTACAACTTCCTCGTATTGCCGTAATCAGAAATGCGCACATGTGAATGCCGCTATCAGCGCCATGGTGCTCGGTGTGATCCTGTACACATATAAGGTTTTTACACCTCATACAGTCCACACACCCAAGGTCCCCGCACCATCAATCGTGTTTGTTCACGTACATACACCGTCCTTTCCAGCGTGTCTCTCCACCCTAATCTCCACCCCCCCCGCGGCATTTTATATCATCTCGTCAGGTGTTCTCGTTGGCTCATTCTCAATCAAATGCCAGGTGCCATAAATGCTATTTACCCTGATTGTTCGATTACCACTAGAACAGTCACCAAAACAATCGAGGCACTGCGGCTTGTGACACTACTAATTTGATCGTCCATCATGATTCGATCGACATCCTTGTCTCATCCAGTCTTGATCTGTCATGTCCTGCAACACATGCCTCAGCACTGCGTTCAGACCAGCCTCAAATCAACGCTAGCACGCCCATAGGTCACAAGAACCACCGTTCGTGTAAGCAATCCACACTGGAAAATGTGCCCGTCATTAACAAGACGTGTTGTTGATCATATCATAATAATAACCAACAGTCAAAAAATAGCGGATGATCGGGATTCTTTTCCTGTGACATCACCCTCCAAAGCTAAGCCCGAGGTCTTTCGCAGTCAAAGCTTCGATACCCATGTGAAGTCTTTCTGAATTCTCCATTCAACCCATGTGCTCACTCTTTCTAGACTTATTTCTCATGTGGGCGCTCCTTTTTCGTGGCTTGTATCAACGATCACGTACACTTGGGCTTGCATCATTGTTCTTCTTGACAATGCCGCAGCAATTCGATGATGCCATTCTCTCTCAGGCTTTGCACTCGTATCAGCGCGGAGGACCCCACAATTATTATTATTATTTTTTCGCTCAAGTGTAAAGCTGATTTTGACAGCGTGCGTATCAACTGGTAGCCTCGTACCTCCGCCGCCTGGAGTTTGCCGGTGGTCGTTCACCTTTCATAAGCGTCAAGCACGACCGTGTCGAGAACGACCTCGGAAACACTCCGTTCAAGTGTCTGATGTGCAGCCAACGTGCGAACACTCAGAAGACAGCGCAAGATCAAGGTTCCCGTTTCACGACTGGGAACGACGTTGGCCGCTGGCGGGGTCGAGTTCGGGAACTGTTTTCTAACCCTGTACCCAACCCCACTCACTATGCCATAACATCGTGCTTCCTTTTCTTTTTTTTCACTTTTCTCTGGAAAGATTTCGTTAGTAGTCTGTCGCACCTTTAATGCTATATAGCTTCCTCAGCCACCGTACCTCCGCGCGCCGCAGCCACGTTACTGGAATGTAGGGGGGGGACAATCGCCGTATGTACTAGCATCAATTTCTTTAGCCCCATAAGCATAGACCAGCGTCGAGAGACACGTTTCATCCGCATTAAACCCCAATTGGTTGATAGGAAGGGGTGAAACTGGGCTGTAATCATGGAAACCTGGGAAACGCCGAGCATTGGGACGTGCCAGCAGCGGAGCTCTCAAAGGATCGAAACAACCGCCGGCGACGGCGATGAACCTGGAGAGTACAGGAACCAATGCGACCGTTGACTGATTGTTTGTTTGTCCACATTCCGTTTGTGTGTCACATTTTACGACGCAAGGGGGTCACGGAGACTGCCAGCGAGCGCAACGTTCAAATCAAAGGAAGGACCACTATTCGGGCCTCAGGCACTTGAGGTCCTACCTCAACAACACATTTCATCTCAGCCGATTTGGATGTGTCCACCAACGATGGAAGAGGGCGTGCAAACGGTCTCCCCGGGCCAATGACGAGGGGCAGAGTATGACAGTGGAGGTGACCGAATGTCTTGTTCTGTTCAGTGTCTTCAGGGGAGACCCGACGCGATCGGTCGGCAAGCCTTTTTCCTTCCGGGACTTCTACCTCAAGCGATTCGAGGATCGCGATCATCGTGGTTGAGTCTAAAGGCCTCGTCGCTTGTTCCTCCCTTGAAGTTTTAGAATGCCGGCCGGCAAATGTTCGCGGGATCGCTTGCGTTGGTCGTCAAAAAACAGACGAATTGGTTTCTGGAAGTGTACCACCGCCCGCTGGACCAACGCGCATATATGCGTATTGTCCTTCACGAGGCAGGGGGGGCCGCAGAGTCTTGTGTCCCGTCAAGCGCATCCACGCTGTTACTTTTTGACAGGATCCGTTCTCTTACCGCCGGCTTTTGACACTCGGAGATCCATCTCTGACGCTGCGCCGCCGTGCACAACGGAGATACGATTCTCCTTTTAACACGGTCTAGTAAGTGGAAACACGCTGCTCGGATATATCTGGTATGTCGATGGATATGGTCGTGTCTCGGTATGACTCTCCCTCAAACTGTCACGGTCAGTCTTGACCTTGGCTTGACCTTGGCTCACAGTGACGGCGGGCGCTGCCTTGCGACGCCAAGGCAAGTTTTCTTTTCCGGTTTGCATGTTGCCAGTGTTTGTCCTCTGTGGTACATCCAAGGGTATGACGTGGAAAAATGAACGCCATGAACTTGAAGGAAAACGGTGGGTCAGTCGCCGATCTAGGCCAACCCCACCCAGATCTCTCAAGGTACTCAGCATACCCAGACAACCCGCGGCCCCGTTCAAGACGCTTCTCCCGTTCCTGTTTCGAGATGCCTTCAATCTCGGGCAATAACCTATTCGTCATGATACAGGTCACTATTTATCTAACTGAGTCCCTCGGTGATGGGTCTGTCGATCCTTGGAAGATCCATTCGTGGCGCCACCAGAACTCGCCACGATGATGGGGTAAACCCCCACTAACTCCATTCATTTCCCTCAGAGGATCGATTGAGGTGAATCGCTCGTCCGGGTCGGCGTTCCTTACACGAGCGTCTCATTGGAGAGGGCGCAAGTCGTACGCTGCAGTTGGTTTAGAGCATGACACGGACTTAATCCCCCTCCCTGCGGTTGTTCAGAGTGAGTCGCGTACATGGTGAAGCGCTCTGCTGATTTATTCGTTGCATGGGGCCAAATGGCGGGGCACAGCGCACAAAACATGGGTGACAAGTGCTCTCGATGGCGGGCACGATATTTGTCAACGGGAATGTCACGAATCGATACAATCGACAGGCTCCTCGTGCTCTCTGGTACACTTTACCATTCATCCCTCAACTTCAAAGTCCAACACGCCCACATGGCGCGTGCCAAGCACGTTTTTTTGGATGCATAATGCCTCCTGGGCAATTGCTTCGGCATCTCAAAGACCATACCCACCCTCACGAAATCAGATTGAGTAAAACATCCAAAAAGACCTTTGTATTTGACTGTCCATACACTGATACCCTCATGATGTTGTAAATGGATGGGGTGGAGTGGGGCAAGCGATATGAAAATGTATCGGTGTAAAGCGTTGCGACAAACAAGACGGGGGTGACAATGAAACGACTAAAATCAGATGAGTACAAGTGTAATTGCTGCAAAAGCGACACATAGAACTGGCAACTGAAGGGGAAAGCTATTGTTCAGAAATTTCTAGGATGTTGAGTTGCGGAGGCCTCGACTGGAGCCGGGTCTAGAGCCAGAGCTAGACGACGAACGGATGTCAGCGGAATGGTGTAGCAAATACAAGAATGTCCGTACTGATTGCTGGAATGAGAAGAACGCCATCCCCAGACTTCATGGATCCACCTTGCCATTGGCACCTCTTTCTTCATGACGCTGGCAATCCACGGGTGTGTCACCATCTGTTTGGGGGTTGGGCGGAGGGTGTGGTCGACGATTAAACTAGAAAGAATGTAATCAAACGAGTGCACAATGTAACAATAGTACCCATACGTTTGCTTTATGAAATCTTTCATTTCGTCAGGCCATCTCACATCAGCTTCATCAGTGAGCTGGGGAGGCTGAGAAGGGGTATGTTAACGAGCAGAAGGTGTGGTTAAACACGGATTCCTACCTCGCCTTGGGTAATATAGACCAGCAACTCAATGGAGGTCAAGTCCTCCGGAAATGGGTATCGATTTTGCAAAAGTTCCAAGAGGGTGATGCCCGCTGACCAAACGTCGGCACGGATGCTATACTCCTTTCCACTGATTCTCTCGGGCTGTGTGTGGCAGGTGAACCAAGTGGAGATTTGTTCGACATATAAACTTACGGCCATGTAAAAGCTAGTACCAGTAAAGGTACCTGCAAGAGACTTGACGAGCTCGCCGGAAACTCCGAAGTCGCACAAGCGGACTACACCTTCTCTCGTGAGGAGAACGTTGGAGGGTTTGATGTCCCTGTGGATTGTTCGAACGGAATGAAGATAGGCAAGTCCCTGTAAGACCTGAAGAGCGAGTCAGAAAGCGAGGTATAAGAGTTTGAGAACGAGGCTGACCCCTTCTGCCAGACGGCCCGCAACACCTTCACCGATACGTGCGCCACGTTCCTTGATGCGTTTGCTGACAGCTTCCAAGCTTCCACCGGCACACAGTTCCATCATTACCTTTACTTCGCTAGAAGAGGGAGACATGTAGGCACCGTAGAATACGATGATGTTGATATGTTTGGAGGAGGAGCAGATGGAGAGTTCACGCTCAAGCTGCTTCAAAGGAGCTTCACGCGTGGTGATGGTCTTGCGCGCAAAGATTCTACCTGTCCGGATATCTTTGACTTTGTGGACTGCACCACCTTGACCCTCGCCCAATCTATCTAGTTCTTCCAAGACACTATCGGACCAGCGCCCGAAGGTCTCTTGGGTTGAGGTCTCTTCGGTTGGGGTATAGGAATCGATGGTGGCTCTATCGAAACTGGCGACGAGCTGGTCGATGGTGCTCTCGCTAATGTCGTTTGGGCCATGGGGGCGAGCTGTCTGGATCTGGACTGTGGGACGGACGGTGGCGCCACCGGGGTTCTCTCCATCCAGGCCAGGTGGGATCAGGGAGGGGCCTGCATAGTATTCGCTGACGGCGCCAGAGAGGGGAAGCTGTAGCTTGGGACGAGCGCCGTTGGCTCTGCTGGGCGCGGGGGAAGCGCCGGGGAGGGGGGGGCGGGAGGGGGTCGGCGCGGAGGAGGAGAGGCCGC
>JBBPJP010000073.1:0-66939 GCA_038088775.1 Boletus barrowsii | reverse complement strand
GTGGGTTGCTACCCTCCTTGTTCGGGGCCTGCGTGCACCATTCTGGGCATTTTCCAAGCTGCCGTGTTAAATCGAGTTCACATGGATTCAGATTTAGAAGGCAATTTATCTCCTGTTTCCGAGGGTCGCAGTGAAATGATGTTCTTACCAGTTGAACAGTTGTTTTCAAGGGCAAGTTCCCTGGTAACAAAATTTCGGCAAGGAGACAGGGCCACTGATTGCATTGACGAGGAGATCGTAGCTCAGCGTGAGGCACTGGCCACCCTCTTCAACCCCACTCTTTGATAAATTTTGCAAGTTGTCTCTCCACTCGAAGCAATGGAGTCGACGAGACCATTGTCCTCGCTCTGGAAGCACTGGAACTCTGTCCAGAGCGAACAAGCTCGGTGTGAGTGTGAGAGAAGACTCTGACGAGGCTATTGATCTCGACACTTTACCCACCTGCCAAGAGAAAAGCCTGGGTGACTCGTACAGTTTGGCATTTGAAACAACGATTGCGCAGTGGGTGGCCAGCAAGACGAAGAGGCAGAACCTCATCTGCAAAGTGGTCGAAATGGACAGCGGGTTTCACAGCTGTTTCGTAAGTGAGCAAGCCCTCCTATTGGTTGATAGTAGCTCTAGGCGACGCTCGCTAAAGGCCATGCCAAATTGTAGATGCTGGTTCAGTGACAAGCCTGAGATTTCAGGGTTTGGCACGTACACGTCAACGTCATCGTGAGCGGGCCTGCGCGGCAGTCCACTCACTGAGAGGGGTTTGGATAATGAATTAACTGTGAAATGGAGCAACCGGTGAGAGGAATTCATAAAAATGAACCTTTGACAATGCGGGGCATCAACTTCCTTCCATTTGGTTGCACAGTTACTCCCTTATCCTCACCAGTGTTAAGTACTGGACGCAAGTAATCACACATTCCCACCAATCAGTGTCCCTGTATTTTCCTGCGACCCAATAATGGCTTCACCATTTGTTGGCCATTGGTTGGTCGCTGCATTGATAAGAGAGCAATACTGACATGTTTGGATGATTACACCGCTATTTCCATTCAGACTCCCCGTACTCCTCTTCCCCACTCTGCCCATGCCCTCTTTTCCGTACGCGCCGGACGAGCCAGCGGATATCATCCGTGACGAAGTGGCGTGGCTCCAAGGCGCGTTCATCAGCAGTCTTCTCTGCGGGGTACAGATCACACTTTCCGTCATGTCTTTTTTCGCGGTGCTCAAACAACGCATACGTCGGCGACTACGAATCGTCCTCCTTCTTTATATCCTTCTCTTGTGCGTAATCATGACGGCTGGACAGGAGACCTACTTGCTGTTTATACAAATGAGCTTCATCGAGTACAGAAATTACCCTGGCGGACCAAACAACTTTATCGATGCCCGCTCTTCGACGCCAGTCTTTCTTGCGTCGACGTCCTTGTTCATCTTTGCGAACTGGATGATGGAGGCGTTACTGGTGAGTGTTGAGGTTTGGGCGTCGATGATGTGATCAGCTTTGAGCGTCCAAGGTATGGCGGTGTAAAGTCGTTTGTACCACGGAAGGGCGACCCATGTGGATCGGGGTCATCGTCCCGTCCGCGTTGCTGGTTTCCGAGTATGGTGTGTCCAAGCTACCATCCTGCTCAAGCAAAGCTTATTTATGCCTACCATCTCACATCTGGTGGAGACAACAGCCACCGGGGTCCTACTCGTCTATGACATTCTGCGGAAGCAGGACCCGATCGACTACGCGATCGCATACACGAGCGTGTCGCTCATGTTAAACATCACCGTGACTGCCATCATCGTGGGTCGACTCTTGGTACATCGACGGCGGATGGTAAGGCTCTTTGGATCGAGGCACGGATCAGACTATGCCAGCGCGGCGACCATACTGATCGAATCGGCGTCACTCTACACCAGTTTTCTCATCCTCTTCATCATCTCTTTCACCGTCGGCACGTCAGCATCGAATACCCTCCAACAGGGGGTCGCGCAGGTCCAGGTGAGCCGCCCATGGTATATGCATGACGCAATTGCGGACTGAGAGACACCGTGTGGCCGATGTGTTCCGACAGGCGATCGCGTCGTTGTTGATCATTTACCGGATTGCACAGGGAAAGGGGTGGAAGTATGATGCGGGTGTCTCAACCGGGGACTGGAGGGGTGACACAGAGGCGCAAGTGGAGCAGGTGGAGCATCCGGTGGCACATCTGGAGGGGGTGACGGACACACAGGCCACTCAGACTGCCAGTGTTATGCACGCATCATCGATACGGAGCAAGGAGGACGAGACGCGGACGCCGGTGAACGTGAGCGCTGTCCCTGCAATCCTCTCCCAAGACGAGGCGGTATAGAAGCGGCTGTATCTAGGATTACGATCATGGTCCATTCACGGCCCATGACATAGGACCAGGTAACAGGACAAGACGATGCGGCGGGCGCTGAGATACTCATAAAAATGATGGCACGCGCACGTGTAGGCTCGAATTCATGCAGGAAGAGATGTACGTACATAAGTGTTACATACCAGTGACCACAAACTGCGCCGCGACGATACGATGGGTTTCATTGGTGTAGAGTACGTCGTCGCGCTCTGCAGGTTTGGTTTCACCTTGAAATATGCAATATTCAGGCTTCCAAACGGACAACATACCCTGGTGGACTACTCGACTTGCGCAAGCGTCCTCAATTGCACAACTTGCATCACGCGTCGCGTAGGTAACCGATCACCGCTAAAGGATCCCCAAGTTTGAAGTCATTCCCATCGATAACCTGTCCGATATGCGTCCATGTTTCATTCACGATTCATCCCTGCATGTTCTCTATTTTCGACTCGCATCTCACCCTTCATACGACACTCGTCCTCTTTTGCGAGATACCGACATCTTCTTCCCGTTGCGTCGGCACGACATTTAGCTGAATCATGCTGTGGTCCGGATGCGGTTCGGCCTGCGTATTCCACGAGGATACCACCGCCGACACTGCCTCCGTCTCGGCCGATGAACACCATCCTTCCCCACGTGCGACCCGCAGAATGATGAGGAGCGACGTGATCGTCTATCACCCACCGCCAACAAGAGCAATTAAAAGGGCGACAACTCAGTCCTGAATCGACACGACAACAACACAGTGTGTGCCAGGACACGCACTCACCTGGACCTGCTGAATAACTTGTTGAACCACATTCGTCGCCGGACTCCCGGTCGCATATGCCACGATGACGACAATGAGGAAGGTCGTGTACACCGCCGCAGACTCGACTACCACCGCGGCGATGCTTACGTAGTGCTGGCCTTGCGCACGCCCAAGACTGCTGACGAGACGACGTCGGTAAGCGAGTAACCGCCCCGCGATGAACCCAGTCGCGGTGAGGTTGAGAATGAGCGAAGAGATTCCGTATGCGAGGGTGTAGCTGACGGGTGGTGTTGAGTGGAAAGTGGAAATGACGAATAGACTGCCGCTGCCTGCCGTACCAGATCGGGATGGAGGATGGCGGTCAGCGTGATGTCAGTCGGCCAGGGTCGAACGTACCAAGTACAGCGAGCAACAAGGACAGCGGAATAAACACTCCGAGTGGCCACGGTCGGTCGCCGGAACGGCACACCACAAAACATCGCCATACCTTCGACGCGGGTATGAGTCATCTCAGATGGATACGTTCAGCAGGCCTCACCAACAGGGACTCGTTCATCCAATTGGCGCATACGTACAAGATCGTAGAGGCAATATTGACTGGGACCGAGTATTCATCACTGAAAAATGCACTCGGGCCACCGGGATAATTCCGATGCGTGATAAAGCCCATCTGGATGTATTCGAGGAGGAGCCCCTGGCCTGCCGTCGTAACGGCGAACGACACGGCAATGTATGCCAAGAGGACAATCCGCATGCGACAGTGATTCGGGGCTCGTTTGTTGAGGACGGCGAGGAACGAAAATGCGCAGAGCGTGACCTGGATGCCAAAGAAGAAATTGCTGAGGAGGGTACCTTGCAGCCATGTTTCTTCTTGAATGATGATGGCAGGTGGTACATCGGGAATATCAGAGGTCGACGTCATAAGATAGGTTGTTGCGGCCAATGCGACAGTTTTGGAAAGATGTTGACCTGAATGAAAAACAAGAGTACCAGAACTCGGACCACGCTCAACACGAAGAAACAAGGAATGAGGGAGCGAGAACGATGGCGTTTCAGATCGAGAAAAAGATATGTTTATAAAGATATTCCGAGTAAAACATGCATCCATACATTTCACAACAGTGGATATGAAACGTTTGGGGTCGCGTGCCTTTGTTGTCCCTATTATTGATCGATACAAGGACCAAAACACTGTCCCTCGCTCGCTCACCTCGTGATCGAAAACTGTTGTTTCTTGCCAACGCAGCATGATGCATGATGCATGACACCCGGTCAAATTTGATATGGGCAAAAGTCAGAAGGTGACTGGCAATCAGCGAAATATGATTGATACCAAGTCCCGAGAAGTATGACTTACACTTTCTCCCTTCGCTAGGCACAGTGAATCCTGTATGGCTTGCGCTTCGTAGTCTGTCACTGGCAATATTTGCAGAAGGAGGAACGTATCGTCCCGACAGGTAGATTAAGGTTCGAGACAGTCACCCGCGAAATGCGGATGCCACGTCAGGACGAGGTCACACGTCACACGTCATTCAGAACATGGGACATGGTCAGCAAGCATCACCCTATCGATAAGGTGGATATCCAGGTATAAAGCCTTGGCCCTAGTTGGAAATTTTGTCAGCTGGTGGTTAATATTGGTCTGGCCAGACACTCACGGGCGGACCACCATGTTAGGCAGAACTCACCGTGGCCATAATTGGGGGACTTGCCATCGCTTATTTCTCGCGGAGCTTGTCCGGACTTATAATGATTTGAGACTCCTCACTTTCTGAAAATACATAATTTTGCAGTTACTCTTGCGGTCCACACTACTTCGTACCATCTGTAATCAATTCCGAAGCTTTCTGAACTCGAACGAGCACATTCGGGGCAGAAATGAGTGAGATAGCAAAAGGTGGGTTGTCACGCTGAATCGTCACTCTCGTGTCACCCGCCGAACGGTGCCGCAGCTGAGTTTAGGCTGACTCTCACACCCTGCCAGACAGCTCCCGAGCCACTGCACCCCGGGTCGGGATGAGGCTGCTTTGCCTTCGCAGGTCGACGGGGAACATACCACTCAACCTCAGACCCAACGTATGAGTCCCAGATCCAAGCGGCACTACAAGACCCGGGGAAGGCTGACTATCGGGGTCTGAATACTTCAGGTGTGATTGTGACTATTCGTGACATTTGTGTGACTGACGAACCAAGGCGACTGACGAAGTTATTGTACGCGATTCGCATTCGCATCCAAACTCCAAACAACGTATATTCGTGATATTCGGTAAAAATGATCTGGAAAAGAAGACGTCGTGTCGGTAATGTACCTCTAACTAGCCAGCTGTCGGAAGAAAAGAGAGAAAACGTGAGCGTTAGTATGAACGTGCCAGGACACCTAATGTATCCCACGTTGATATACGTGCAGGTGTGTAAGCCATCGTGCAAGAAGGGGGTGTGTGAAACGAGCATAGGAAATGCGAGTGTGACACAGGAGGACAGGAGAGATGGAAGCAGGACGCAGGAAATTATCCAGATTATATCATATCCAAGACAAGGCACTGAGACGGCACATGGAACCAACGATAGGTTTATTCGTTTTAGAATAATCCATCGCCATCATGTCGTATATCTCGGGCGCATTGGTACGGCGAGGGGGAAATGGCGCAGTGGACCAGGGGAAAGCAGGAAAGCAATGGCCAAGCCCCGAGTGCGTAGACAAAGAGGTTATGCCAGCACCCCGCCGAGCCATCCGAGTATCTTGAACACGCCCCACAAACATCCTCCAGCGATGACCGGTAAACTCAAATTGTCGTCCACCCCACCCAGATCTATTATCACGTGGCCCTTCCCGTCAGTTGACACGCATACACGGACCACAGGACACGTACCAAGAGCCTCTGCGATGCCAGTCACGAGTCCAGCGACGACGCCGATCGTGAGCAAACCCACCCACCCCGCAAACATTGGCGGGGATGCGGAGACGTTGTGCGCATGTCGCATGAAATTATGCGAGACGCCATCTTGCCATGTCCACGTCAACCCATTCTGTCTGGCTGGCGCAAGGAACGTCCAGAAACCCATGGCAATGGCCGCACCAGTGAGCGAGGCCGCGGTGAACCCTGCCAAACTCTTGCGTGGTGCAAGTGGGAGGAAGCCGAAGAGGCGCTTCGGGAGGGGGGGTGTACGGCTACCATAGAGTCGGCCAAAGGTGGACGCGGCTGTATCGGCCCAGGAAAGGCTGTGAAGCAACGAATGATCAACAGCGAAGTGAAGTGTACAGAGGCAACATACATGAGCACAGAGACGACGGCGATATCTAGGGGGAGCGCCACGAGGACGGCGTTGACCCCGAGTATATACCACACGACACCATTCGATGTTTTCTGCACGAAGCATTGGTCGCGAGCGTTCGGGGGCGACATGGATGTACACACGCACCTTTTCGCTGTCGCGCATAAAGATGCCGACGCATCTCTCGAAAGCATGCTCCAACGAAGGGTAACGCAATCGGAGGATATCTATAGGTATCAAGAGAGCAAGCGCAGAGCTGAGCGCGATAATGACGCGCTGAGGGTCTCCATTGGACACGTAGAGGTATATGGTAAAAAATCCTGTCCGAGACCCCTCTTTAGCCCGCTAGGAGTAGCCACACGCACATGGGTACGCACCGATCGACGAATGCAAAGCCTTTCGCGGGACCTCCCAGTCGATTGCAGTTCCATTCGGCTTGTGAACACCGTTGGGTGGTGATACAATGTTGGTAGGCGTTGAGGTAGTGCGAGTATGCTTGGACTTGCGTTTGGGTGAGAGCGACGTGGATGTGCCGGGGTTGATGTCGGCTTCCTCTTGGATGGTGGACTCGCCAGAGCTGAGGCGGATGCTGTGCTGAGCATTGTGGTCAGAGGCATGTTTGCGCCTGCGGGCTCCTTTCGGCGTGCCACGACCCGGGGACGGGGAGGAGAATAAAATTTTTGGAGAGGAGGAGCGGCGGGGTATGGAGGGGGTTCGAGAGCGTCGTGGCTGATCGTGAGCGAGGCCGAGCGAAAAAGCGTCGTTGGCGGGGAGAGTCATGACGGCGACCAGCAAGAGTCGCAGAACCGAGAGGCGCTGCATTCAAGGTGGCTGTGCTAGATGGCGCGACAGCACCGACGCTCAGACGACCACTTGCGTACCATTCAGAGAGCGATGTGTACAGGAAAATATCGACTCTATAGTGAACTCCAATCCGTGGAACTACAGATCAGCGTTGTTTGGTATCAAGAGACTGTCCATATTTCGGAGCATTAAAACGAAGGCCGGGTAGGAACACAAAGCCTCGTCAATCGTAGTTATAACTCCGAGAGTATGCATCATGGCAGATTCGACGACGACCGCGTCGACCTACAGAATGAACGTGCCCACAACTCACATCCTAGAACCCAGCCTGACCGCCTACTAAAAAACTGAGGATACACACCAAGACGGATTCAGATAGACTCGTTCAGGGGAGCCATATACAAGTCGAACCATTGGTCCGTCTCAGTGGACATACAGCGATAATTGGACTGTCATGTTCAAGTCAAAGGAAAAGGTGCGGCCGTGGGTATCGTAGTGAATTCTATTTTCGGATAGACTGCCACGACCACGTCTATTACGCACCTAACTAGCCAAGGTGAGTGTAGCCAACCTATGTCAGCTTCAAATACAGCTGAATGGACGTAAAACAGCGCACTGGCGATTTGGATAATCTTCGGCAGTTACACCACCAACTCCGGCCTGTCCTGGTGCCGTACTTACATACTCCCATGCAAACGTCCATCACTGTCAGGCCATCTGTTATGGTATAGCACCGAGATTCTCGACATGAGGCGAGGCTGAAGCGAACAAGACCCTGCCGTCCTCGAGTTATAAACGGCTCTCCGCTGGCATAGCTTCACGCTCTCACCCACTCTCATCTGCTTTGCTTAGCATCATGATCAACATCTACTACGGTCCCGTCGTCAATCCCAAAACATTGAGACACTATGATGCACTGCCTCAGTGCTTGATCGCCGTCGGATATGACGGTAATATTATCTGGGTCGAGGACGACATCGAAGTATCGGCTCTCTACAATACCATCTCCATGCGTGGATTGGATGATGGCGAATACAATCTCGTCGATTTCAGCAAAAATCCTGGCGAATTCATCATGCCTGGCTTGGTCGACACTCACGTCGTACGTATCTCCACTCGTTGCGGCTCCAAAGACTGAATCCATGTTAGCACGCGTGCCAATTCCCTAACCTAGGCATGTACGTACACATACTCATTCAAACGTGTCTTGAATATGCGCTAACGCATTGTCCATCATCAGTGGTGGCGACTACGAACTCCTCGATTGGCTCTTCGAGTATGTTTTCCCGACAGAAGCCAAGTTTGGAGACCACAAGTATGCCAAGCGCGCGTACAACGACGTCATCGATCGTTCCATCGCATCCGGGGTGCGTGATTGTGTACCTCGGTGTACCTATCGGTGCTCATAGATGAAATAGACGACAACGAGCTGCTACTATAGTAGCTTGCACCTCGATACAACCATTCTCCTCGCGGACATCATCCACGAAAAAGGTAGCATCGAACACTTCATGCATGCAGTGCAATATACTGAAAAAGGTTATCCTAGGTCAGCGCGCGTTCGTTGGTGTGCGTTTTTCCCCGTCATCGACCCGGTTCCAATCAATGCTGACCTCCAACAGAAATGTAACATGGACTGGAACTGTCCTGGCTACTACATTGAAAGAACGCCTGAAGACTCCCTCGAGGATACAAAGAAGCTCATTAAGCACATCCTAGGCTTGCCTCTTTCACCCGCCAACGAACCGCTCGTGCATCCCGTCATCACCCCGCGTTTCGCCTTGTCCTGTAGTAATAAACTCCTTACCGAGCTCGGCAAGCTCGCAGAGCAGTTACCCCACATCTCCATTCAAACTCACATCTCCGAAAACCGAAAGGAAGTTGAAGAAGCAATGAGACGCTTTGATGCTGAGTCCTATGCAGCCGTCTACGAGCGATTCGGTCTCCTGCGTAACAACACGATCCTTGGGCACGGGGTGTGGTTGACGAAAGACGAGATGAAGTTGATCGCAAAGTGCGGAGCGGGAGTGGCGCACTGTCCGACGAGCAACTTTTATTTGAGTAGCGGGATGGCCAAGATCGGGCTGTTATTAGATCATGGCGTCAAGGTATCATCCTTTTTTTGTCTTGAGTGTTGATCATTCATCGTCGTCTCGCACTACGCTTTTTTCGTTTCGCAGGTGGGCCTCGGCACGGACGTAGGTGGTGGGTATAACCCATCGATCTTGTACACAATTCAGATGGCGAGTACGACGTCAAAGATGGTCGCCGTCCAGGCACAACTGGACAAAGAGCGTCGTCAGCAGAGGCGCGCGCGCAAGTGCTGCAAGTATGGTAAACACTGCAAGCGTGGTAAACACGGCAAAGAGGACACATCTTCTGACGTAGACTCGGACTCGGACTCTGAGGCAGAGTCTCCGCGCCATCCCAATCACCGCGAGGGACACCACCACCAGTCTAAACCCTGCCATGACCACCCTCCTTTTGCCAACCAGAAGCTCCAAACCGAGACCCTCTTGTATCTTGCGACACTGGGCGGCGCGGACGTCTGCTGTCTCCAAGACTACATCGGGTCCTTCGAGGTCGGTAAGGCATTCGATGCGTTGCACGTCAGCCTCGACGACGCGTGCGGTAACCCAGCTGTGTGGGGCGCCGGAGTAGACGACAAGGAAAAGGAAAGGACCCCCAAGAATTTGAGGACATGGTTGGAGCGCTTTTTATTTACGGGGGATAATCGGAACATCAGAAGAGTTTGGGTGCAGGGGGTGCTGATCGGGGGTGCGGACAACCATGTACATGCGCGTGTGGACCGTGACGAGAATGAGGGCTGAGTTTTAACAGGATTAGGGTCGAATCGAACATTGTACGGGTAGATGCCCAGTGTTGTATGAGAGTTATGTTGGGCGGTCTTTTCTAAATATTCTGGGAGCTCTCGGGTTGGTACGTTTGATCGAGTGAGAAGCCGAGCTCCGGGGAGCAACTCTTGGTAGGGGACCCGTGACTGCCCGACAAAGGGAATAATTGATAAATACACATCAAAATAGCCAACGCGACACGAAAAACCTCCACGCATAACAGTCAAGTAAACATCCAATATAAACCTATGAACCAAATCACCCGATCATCTGCCCACTCCAACCGATACTGATCTCAAAGAAGCGAACGCGGATCAGGCACACCTGACACGCTCACCCCTGCATCTGCCTCACTGTCATCATCACGAGCGATCCTACGTCGCTTTGCCTGTGCAGCAGAAAACAACCCGCAAACGAATTCCGAACCGCGTTTCCGAACCGCTTCCCGGTACGCCGCCGTGGGACTGCTCCAATTGGCAGACGAGAACCGCAGAGCAGGCGGTGCGTCTGGGCAACGGGCGGTTTCAGTGAGCAGATCGACGTCGAGGGTACCTTCGCAAAAGAGCGTCATGGCACGTTCCAACTATTGATTCATAAGCACATGAAGGAGACAGGAAAGATAAAATGATGCACCGCCGCAGAAGCAATAGCGATGACGCCCTCCCCACCCTTGCCGGCAGCCATTGCACGCGTGTCCCACCCAGGCACGTCCACGAACGCGGCGGTACCACCGAGGTGCGTGATCGCTATAAGGATGAGAAGGAATGGAGAACGGAACATCTCCGTAGGCTCGGACGAGTCTGGGCCCTCGCGCAGGAATCGAAAATCGGTCGCGAGGAACTCGGCAGCAGAACGGACGCGGTCGTCGTCGTCGAGCGAGGAGAAAAAGTGCAGCATTATCGCCAACGCGGACGAGCCAAAGCTACACCGCCATTCATTGATACGCTGCAGCGCCTATTTTTTATTTGTCTATCAGTACCTGTGGGAGTAGTACCGGTAAAATAAAATGGCTTACAAGCACAAAAACGGAACCTGTAGGGGTGACCATATATTTGACGTCGGGGTAAACAACGTTGAAGATGCGTTGTAATGCGGAAGCGAGTTCCTCTGTAGGGACATTCCAGACATTCTTTTGCACGCTGTACCACAGTATTGCGGTGGAGATGAAACCATGGGACCAGCGTTGATCGCAAGGAATAGGTAGATCCTTGGTCGTGTATTCAGAAGATTGGTTGTCGACCCTTCGTCGTTGTAGAGATTGCGGTAGCGCCGTGAAAGCGGAAGAGGTATAATCTAGAGCAGGGTCTGGAAAGGCGAAGAGCAAGGGAGCTGAAGCATCTTCACGCTTGACCTTTTTTTTGGGTGGCAACGCAGAACGCTCAATCTTGACACCGACGGATGGCTAGTATGGCACGCAAAAGTGAGAGGCAGATCCTATATTTTTCCCCGAGATAAGCTTACCATTTCCTCGACTTGGCGGGGATCTCCTGGAATAGGTTCCTCAAGGTCGATACCCTCGTCTCTGTTTCCGTTTGACTCGATGTTAGCATCGTCCATCTTGCGCTTTACAGCTCTCGGAACTTTTCGATGCCACTGGGGAACTGGCATGTCCAAGTCTAGACTGGAGCGATCACTATCACTATCCATGGCAGAGGACGGCTGCGATGCAAATCAGGTGGTGTATCAGCAAACGTACTCTGTGTCGAGGGAAACTTACCATGTCCATTTCGGATGTGTCCATCGAAGCCTCGTCATAATGGTCCAGTGCAATTTCCATAGCATCATGCTCGTAGCATGCAGAAAACGAGGTCTTGGAGAGCGAGAGCACATTCTGAGCCCCAGACCCACTGGCGGCTTCACAACCGCCGCTAGATGGCGACGCTTGGCCAACAGTGGCAGACAAGTAGAGAGAAGGGGCATACAACGTTGAACTTGCTCTAGTCGTAGTATGAGGACCGTTGGCCGAGCCATCGGTCCCAGCGGCCACTCCATCGACCCACTTTTGGATTATACTATTCAGTGGGGGTTTTTGGTCGCGAGTCCTGGTACTGAGCGCGAGATCGAGGAAGAATAGGGTGCCTTCGGTGAGTGAAAACATGGTCCGATTCAAGTTGAGGAGTGTACGCGCGGTGGATGCTTTAGAGTCCGCAGCCCTAAACTGCTGGAGTCCTACTAGCCTTGTGCTCATCTCGCCTTCCAACTCAGTGTTCACGGCGTCTGGATGAACCCGGATGCCGGTTAACCCTTATTTTTTTCCTGTATAAGCGTGTGAAGCGATACCCACAGAAAAAGGTTGAACGATAAGTACTGACAATCGTAAAACGGTGGCACGAGGACCAACAGTATCCTATGTCGATTCACAGTAAATTTGACATAGCCGAGTCCTAGTCAACGTTCAAATTTTCCTTTGACGTGGATCATGTCAGTCTGGTTTCTTGTGGTGACGAGTCACGACACTGCATACATACATCTCAGTCGGGCACTTACCGGCCAGACGGGGCCCGCTCGGCCGGGGAGCAGGAGAAGGCCACCAACTGGAATCGGATCCGAATTCGTGTGATCAGCGTGATGTTGATGCCAGTGGCGTACCCACCTCCACCTCTATTTCCGACCACGCTGCAGTGTCTCTCGTACTACGCGAGTGGCGGGTTGCCAGTGCCAGCGTCGAAGTTCCGGTCCCGAGATTTCCAACGGAAACATCCGCCACGTCGTTGCGACGAGACAGCCTGCGGATTCAAAGCGGCACTCATGGTTCAAACCAACTTGAATATCGGGCTATGCTACGAGGGTTCTATACAGCAAGTCCGTCACGAATTGACACATTACGCATTCAAAACAACCAACGTCGGGCTATGCATGGACGCGTCGCCCAACATTCCCATCCAAGAGGTAAGTGTAAACTGTCCCGTCGGAATGTGTTCCTGATTTTGCCGCATTCAAGTTGACACGTTGCAGTGACTAGCCTTATATGCACACTTGCATAGTATGATATGGTTAGACCCATAATCTTTGCGGCTACGCTGCGGCTATGCGTGTCCATGCGACAAAATGGAAATCAGCATGGAAATGTGGGTGAGGGAGTTTCCTGGGTAGTTGCAGTGTCGCGTGCTGCGGCTTCGATTGGCCATGCGCTTGATGCAATGGGATGCCTCACCTCTTATATTTTAGGTGCCAGTAGGTCTGCATCGCCGTTCAAGCGCCAACACACAATTGTACCTCACCACTGGCAGTATCACGATGAGGCTTCCCTTTGGGAAAACAAAGGATGCTCAGGCACCGGATGAGCCAGGCAGTCAAGGTATGTACATGGTCTGGGTGGACCTCTGAAGCCCACAATCCGCGTTGTCCGTCTTCTTACTTTTCGTGCGCTAATATTATCGTAGATGCACCTGCAGAAGCTTCTACTTCGGGTCCAAAGCCGAAACTTGGTTTCTGGAAGTCGATCGACTGGAAGCTGATGGCTGCGTTGCTCTTTCCCGTGACACTGGAAACGCTCGATTATACGGGTATGTCCGTCGTCCTGATAGCACAATCACACCTGACAAGGCCGCGCTTGCGTTTCTTTTCTTGTAGTCGTCGCGACCGCACAGTCTCGAATTGCAGTCAGTATTACAGTACTCGCTATTTACCCTCGTTGTCTGACTCTCGTCCGCGCGCAAAGTCCATCTTCAATGCGCTCCCTCTCCAAAGGTCAACTTTGTTGCTCATACTGTAACAAAACAAAGCCTAACCCTCTGATCATCCATGCTAGCTACATCGGTACCTCGTACCTTCTCGCCTCTACCGTCTTCCTCCCCTTGTTTGCCTCCATCGCCGACATTTATGGACGCCATTTCGGGCTCCAGCTCTCATTGCTGTTCTTTCTTATCGGAAGTGCACTCGGCACTGGCGCGGTAAACATGCCCATGATCCTTGCTGGGAGAGGTATCGCCGGCATAGGCGCTGCAGGACTCCTCACTGTACGTCTGTTCTGTATCGTTCACTCGTTCACTCACTTGGATACGCGCCACCTCCCCTTGTCCGCTACAGATCATTCGAACACTCTTGTCCGACACGACGTCGCTCAACAAAAACAATTTCCAGCAATCCGCATTCTTCTTGCTCTATGCAGTTGGTTTCAGCGTCGGGCCCGTGATTGGCGGGTTTTTGGTCACAGCTAACTTTCGTTGGGTGTTTGCCATCAAGTGAGATAACTTTGTCCAACGGCGATGGTCATCGTGCTGATCGGTGTTCGCTCAGCTTGCCCTGCACCGCGCTCGCGATGATTCTCTGCTTTCTCTTTCTCCGCAACGGATCACGCGTACCCGGCGCCAACGATGACATGGAACTTCAATCTACAACCCCGAGCCCTCGCCGCACGCCAGTGGACACCGTGGATACTTGGATCTCTAAGCTCGCCCTGATCGACTGGGTTGGTACCTTTTTGTTCGTCAGCGGTGGTGTTCTCCTCTTGCTCGCGCTTAATTGGGGGCCGGACGACAATTGGAAGAGTGCACGCGTGATCGTCAACCTCATCCTCGGTGTGCTCCTGATCGTTCTCTGCCTGCTCTGGGAGATACTCCTCGAGCACCGCCCGCAGACGCCCTCATCCAGCGGCACTGATAAATCCGAGCATCTCCACATGAGGTACACAGGTATCTTCCGCGCTCGCCCGATGCTCCCGATCGAACTGTTCACTTCGTACGACATGTGTGTGGTGCAATACGGCTCGTTCATCTCGGGTATCGTCATGTTTGTCATGTTTTATTTCGTGGCAATCTTTGCGACGGTGGTGACTGGGCTTCCGCCTGCTCAGGCTGGGATCCAGTTGCTTTATTTCGCGCCGGGTCTCGTGCGTGTCCACCTGTATTATGTAGATGTTTGTCGCTGATGGGTCTCCTGTGGTGGTCAGGGAGCAGGGAGTTTACTCTCGATTCGGATCATCAAGTTGTTCAGACAGGTCAGTGTGATGGAGGTATGGTTGTGAAAGGTATTAGCACTCACGTGTGTTGGCATAGCCCATTTATCCCATCGTCCTCGGCAACGCCATCATGACCATCGGTGTGGGGCTAATCCAACTGGCCATGGAGCATAACATACAAGGCCAAGTGAACGGGTAAGCCATACCCTCCTTTCTTGTTCTCGTGTCCTGACCTCGCTGCCCCCAGCTTCATGGCGATGGTTGGCGTTGGTGTGGGTCTGACCGCCGGCCCCCTGGCGATTCACGCACGATTCACGAAGCCGAACCATGTGGCCATTACGAACGCTATGCTGTTATTTGTCCGTCTATCTACTCGTTACTGTTCTCTATCCACTCATTTTTTCCCAAGTTCCGAGCGTTCGGAGGCACCGTTGGCCTCGCACAATGCTTCACTATTCTCAGCGCCAAAGTGAACACGTATATCAGCTCGCAAATTTCACACCTCGTCGAGACACTTTCCCCGTCGGACCTCGCCGCCCTCGTGTCCTTACTCGACAGCGGCGGGCTCACGTCTCTGACGAGTCTGGATGGGTTGCCGAATGCGGTGCAGAGCGTAGTGAGGGATGCGTTTCGGGATGGTGTGAGGTGGGGTTTTGTCTCATTGATACCTTGGTTGGGGGTCGGATGTTTGATGTCATTGTTTTTGAGTCGGATCAAGGATTCGGATAAGGAGGAAGAGGCGGAGGAAGAGATAAATCCCCGGACAGGAGAAGCTGCAGCGGAGGCCTCGTAGCGGTCAGATGTGTTGATGGTATGGAGCCCACGGATTTATTTATACTGATGCATCCGATTTCACCATGAACGTACACTATATCTACCATAATACTCTGGCAATTGTATACCAAGTATCTTTCGCTCTCTGGGCTCCGGGGAACCAGTTCCATGCAGCAGCATCCTTTGGAAATACGAGGCAGCATTTCGTGCGACTCAACAATGGCACTAGGCACACCCATGCATGCACCACTTGTCGATGATAGACACCACCTCATCAAACTGGGCCTTTTGTTCCTCTGACGGAGGCGGAATCTCCCACTGGTCACGAATGGCATCCATCATTTCTCCCGGGCTGGTGACCTGCATGATGCTCGCGTCCCGGCCATACAGATCTTGTGTGCCACCCAGGGGATTTAGGAACAGCCTCGGGAAATCACCCAAGAGCGCCAAGAATCTGGCGATTGAGTCGATGTGGTCCGCCACCTTGAGCTCTTGCGTCTCCGGAGGGCCAAAACGAGGAGTTCCACTGGCATAGGGTTCGACGGCGATGGCGACGGCGACGGTGAAGACGTAGCGTTTGATGTAGCGCTGCACGGTGATACTTTGGCGGGGTTGAGAAATGCCTGTTGTGGAGATGAGGGTGAGTGATGTCAGAGAGTCGTGGCCTGGTCAAGACTCAGGAGAGTGCTTGCCTTTGCGGAGGATGAAGTGGAACTCGTCGGGGATGGTCTGAGACATGCTGGGCGGTCGATGAATCGATGCACTGTACACCATGTACTTTATACTCCCGTGGTCGCTGTACCTGGTGGCCGGCAGTGTCTCCTCAATCAAGCACCACCGCAAGTCCAGAATGCTTCAACGGCGCTGGTATACAACCGTCAAATACTAACGTCACGCTCACGCTCATAAGTATATGACGAAAACGTCAACGATAGTGCCCTTTACGCGCCCAACTTCTCAATGATCGTCACCGCCTCATCAAACTGGACCTTCTGCTGCTCCGTCGGAGGTGCGATCCCGTCCCCTGCAGCCGCCCCCGACCGGTGGAAATCCACAAAGGCGCTGGGATCCGTCACGTGTATGATACTGATGTTCCGACCGTACAGATCCTTTGCGCCGGGGTACTGCGTCGGGAGGTCACGCAAGAGGTGTTGGAGTCTCGCGATTGACTCGGCGTGATCTGCCACCTTGAGCTCTTGCGTCTTGGGGGGACCAAGACGGGGAGTACCATGGGCACGGAGCTCGGTGGAGACTGTGAAGACGTCGCTCTTGGTGGTGCGGGTGATGACGTAGCGGGCGTCCGGTGTTGGTGGGGCAAGGCCGCCTTGGATACCTGCAGCGAAAAGACTTACTATGCTGGACGTAGACAGGGAAAGAAGAGTGGCTTGCCTTTCTGCAGGATGATCTTGAAGTCGTCTGTGATTGTGGACATGGTGGTCTGCTGTAGAGATGAGTCAGATGAGGGAAGTGTACCGTTTCTGTCGCTGCAGAGGCAGTGCAGTACGATTGCGACATACAATCGGAACCAGCGTTCAGATAATGTGTATATATGCCATCTATTCCCGTCGTGCTCGTACAATATTAATCTTTCAGAATGAGTCCAAGTTCGTTGAACATCTGGAGAAGAAATCAACCCAGTGGTGAGCCTTGTCGTGGATGCGGCACCTGTGGCGCATTCGATCCTGACAGATGCAGATCCGCCAAGCGTGTGCGGTCCGTTACATGCACGATGCTCGTGTCCCGGCCGTACAGATCCTCTACCCCACAGTACTGCGTCGGTATCTCAGTCCTAATCTGCTGAAATCTGACGATGGAGTCGTGGGGAGAGCTTTCGGGTCAACATGATGACGGGCTTGAGCCAGTCCTCCCTTCAGGACGGACTTTGGTGGAGATCATGAAGCTTTTGCTCCCCGTGGCGCGGGTGACGAAGTAGCGGGCACGGCGGGGGGAAACGACCTTCAATGCCTGAACAAGGGGTGAGTATGATGGTGCAGAAGAGAAGAGCGGGGCTTGCCTTTTTGCATTATGATGTTGAAGGTTTCAGTGATGGTGGACTCGGACATGGTGGGTAGTTGCTGAGACTGGATACACAGGATCAGATAATGGAGCGCTCACTCTCCCTCGAGGCGGTTCGCTCTCCAATACGCGACATCGCTAATGTATATCCGAGGTGAGGGGGTTTGTTCAATTTGGCATGGCTGTCAATCGTTTGATGATACACACTTCTCTTATCCCATGGACAAAAGCAAACACTGGCGCCAGTTGCGCGCTTTGGTACGACTTGCAAGCTTGTAAACGCGATCGGGAAGCGAAGCTGAATGAGGAGACACACCGTACAATGAGAGGAGCTCTAACAGACATCCAAATTCAAAGGTCTGCCGCATGGATGAGCGGATTCAGAAACCACTACAAACGACGCGCCTTCGTGTGTCCATGGCGTAACCTTGTCGCTGATCGGCCATATCGTACCAATACCTCACCATAACATCCACGCTGCGAGAGATCCTCATCGGCTATACTTGTCTACGCGGACAGAAAGGAGAACCACCATGAGGACCTGCCTGGAGGGGAAGTAAAGCCGGACACCAAAAAATATGGGGTAAGTCGGCGCCGTGGGTTTGTGGGGTCAGCGACAGTGCTTGATGTCACCCAGGTCCCTTGAGGCGCTTGAAACGAGCTTCCATGGGATTCCAAATGCTGTTCAAAAAGAGTTGTCCGGGTCAACATCCATCAGAGACGTCCGGCGCTTCAAGTTGCACGTCGTGCTGCATTGAACGGTGTCAGTTTTGGTTACAGCTTGATGCACGTTCCTTCGGCGGGAGGACGTAGTACGAGAAAGACAGTCCAAGTGTCGCAAGGGAAAACACACGAGGTCAACACATGAGAAGCCGAGGATCGGAACTGTATGTGGCCTTGAAGCCCTTGTTTCAGATCTATAGAACTTGAAATACTAACAATTCCCGATGGAGAAGTAGAATACGGTGTGCTGGCTCATCGGTACCATGTGTATTGTAGGACGGACATATTACATCGTTATACGGCAGTATCCAAGAAAAATAAAGAGCGGGGAGAGGGACGAACAACATCGTCGAGCACAAGCATTCCAAGAGCGAGCATGCAAAAAAGTGCCTCGAGTCACGATCCTCTAGGTAACAATAAGTCAAGGTATCGTCAAGGTATCACGAAAAAAGAAAGTAAAAGGAATGGATACGTTTCGCCAACCCCCTCGTGTCAGCGTCAACCCTCGCTGTAAAACGCGTGGATCAAGGATATTGAAATCATCTTAAAAAAGCGTCCCCACAAGATCTGCGTCGTACACCATCAGCCCAAACCCAATACCCAGACAACACGACGAAAACAGCACCACTCACCAAAACAATTGTTCAACTATTCCACCTTAATAGTCCCTTGAGTACTGCCTTGAATCTGGACTCCCTGTTCACAACCTTGCGTTTCGTCGAGCGGTCACCCTCAACATGGAAATGGGCGTCGGCACTCCCCTCGCGCCCACGCATCGCCTTGGCGTCCTCGATAAACTTGAGGGCAGCGTCGCCTGTACCAGCAGGTGCCGTCTGTGGCCGATGCCGCTTCCTGACCTTGGGTGGCGCTGGCACTGGCGCTGGCGACGGCGTGGGCATTCTCGTCATCGTTATTATCAACTTGTCATTCGTCGCCATTTCCAGTGTCCTCGGCTTCGTCGACGTCGACGGGGACATCGTGACAGGACCGTTGGCATTGACGTGCATGCGATTCCGATTCTGATCATGTGGGACAGTGACGCTGACAGCGGCTGCGGTAGGCACATGCACTGACACATGCCGCTCGCTCTTTCGTCCAACCACATACCCAGCACTCCCCACTCCCATGCTTCTTCGACCCTGTGTCGCAGACGACGGCGTGTTCGTGCTTGAGCGGGGATACGGCCCCAAAGTCGACGCGGAGATCGTGACGAGAGGAACCGTAAACATGGGATGCATTTCCTCCGCACCCGGTTCCCGCGTCGGAGAAGGCGAAAGCGGGCGCGTCGACCGATGCCCACACAATGCACATGCATGAATGTGCACATCCCCATCCTCGCGCTGCGATACTGACAACACTCGATCCCGTTTGTCGCCCGCAACCGGCGACGGCGACTCTGAGCGTGATGACGAAGAGGACGAAGTAGTCGAAGCAGGAACGGTGCTGAACGATACGTACGACCCTGACGTCTCTGTGGCGGTCGTCAGCGTCGAGTTTGCCGTACCCGGACGCGATCCAGGGCGTGTGCCTGCGCTTGGGCGTAAATACCGATCGTCTTCCTCAGAAATGTCCCCCGAACGAGCACCAGCACGCGCCAATGGACTCTGTTCGTGCATCCGATGCATACACATCCTCGACGTCCTGCCTCTTTCAGGTACAACTTCCAAATCATCCTCGGAAGTGTCTGTAAACGATTCCTTGAGAGCAGAGGGACGGGGAACAAAGGGGTCTCCACCCCCATTGCCACGGACGAAGGAAGGGGTACGAAGAGCACTCGAGGATGTTGACGTGCTCCCATTGGTAATCAAACTCGGCGTCGAGTCACCTCTGCCATCCCATCCACTCCGCAACGGTGCACCCGCGGTTTCCATCTCCTGTGCATTTAACCGTCGCAACATTGGCACTGGCGATTTCATACCCCGCCCAGAACCAGGCAGCCCACCCGAAGACGCCAGCGTGGTGAGATCGCGCAGTACTGGCGATGGGGGGACCAGAGTACTCTGACTTCCCTGTGTGATCGTACGGATGCTGGTCGAGGTGCTGTCGGTACCGCTCTCAATGCCTTTGGTACTGCTCTTTTCACCTTTGGTGTTCTGATCTAAACTAAGGTCGACAGTGGGAGGTGCGGCATTGGATATCTCGCGTTTGGGACGGTGAAAGGTGGATGAAGAGAAGAACGAAAAGGTATATCGACGTGATTTGCGAGGGGTCGCTGATGGCACTGATTGGAGATCCAGACTTGAGGTTGCCGCTGGCCCAGACGCCGGTGGATTGGAAGATGTTTTCTTGGCGGGACGGTTGGGGTTGAATTTTAATCCGACGTTGACCGATCCATTCGCGACGGGGGACAGCGAGAGGGGAACAGGAGTAGGAGCGATAGGGTGGACAAAGTCCTTGGTTGGCGTCGAGGAAGCTCTTTCGCTCGAAATTGCCCC
The DNA here is from genome assembly GCA_038088775.1 of Boletus barrowsii. NCBI lineage: Eukaryota > Fungi > Basidiomycota > Agaricomycetes > Boletales > Boletaceae > Boletus > Boletus barrowsii. The sequence continues at coordinate 46,042 of JBBPJP010000073.1, read as the reverse complement.
AGAGCCAGCACCGACCACAGATCCCTTCGACTTCCACGGTAACAACGACGTTCGACGTTCTTGAGTCCGTGCTTGCACCTGCGTCTGTGGTCTCATCTCCTTGACCGTCCCCGGAGCAGGCGCAGGTCCCAACGCCGGCGGCGACCCACGTGCCAATGCTGGACGTGACTTGGTCAATTTCCGTTGACGAGGCACTGGCGGTGGCGACACCTCGACGGTGTCCGAGATACGCACCATCCGCACGTTGCGTTTTCCCTTGCGCCCATCGTCCGATGCGGCGTCCGGATCCCCATCATCCTGGGGACGGACAGTTTCAATACCTGTACGGTCGAGCGTGGAGGAGAGGTCCTCAAGACTTTGGGTGTGTAAGATGGACGGGTGCTGACCACTCCCATCCGCATGTCCATTCCCTTTCCCACCCGTCAGCTGACCCTGCTCTCCCTCTGATTCGACCACGTCATAAAATAGCGTGTGGCCACTTGCGTGGGACGCCACTGAGAGGCGATTGACCACGTCAGTCTGAGAGTGGCCAGAGAGACGGTTCACAGCTTCTAGCAGGCTTAGTCGTGCGCCGTTAGAGAGACGGTCAGGATAGGATTTACGGCGGCGTGGACGGGGACGTGGACGGGCAGGTGGGACTGCGTTTGTTGGGTTTGGGTCGTCTGTGAGGGATAACTTCGACGAGGGTGCATCTGCACCTTGAGGTGGAAAATTGTCGTCTGAAGTGGAAACCAAAGAAAAAAAGGTGCCAGTGGAGGATTTGGGTGAGATAGGTGGATGGGCCACGAGAGGCGAGGATCGGGGTGGTGTGTTTGGACGCGAGCGGGGTCGTTTCTGTTTGGGCGATGAGGGACGTGGAGACATGGAGGTTTGTGGAAGAGGTTTGCAAGGAAGGTGGTCGACCTGATGCTGCGGTTGGCTTCGGCGATCAGGGCTGTGATCGTTAGATGATAAAGGGGCCAGATCAATATCTTCCGAAAGAGGTGGTAAAATCTTGACTACTGGGACACCATTGGGACTCTGGGATGCCGGCAGAGCGTTATCGACAAAGCTAACATGATTCGATGTTGTTGGAGCCTCTTTTTCCTTGTCTCTTCCAAAGGACTCCCTGGCTTTTTGCTTGCGATATTCTTTGGCGCTGAGCGGCATGACGACCGTGGGCGATGCCATGGCGAGCCTCGAGAACTTGGGTGTCTGTGCGGGACCAAAGGGAGACGATGTCATCCAATTGGAAGCAGTGTCACGTGATTTTGGAGCTTGTTTGGTGTCAGATTCAGGCTCTGGTGCAGTCCGAGGTCGTGGAGACGTTCGTGAATATGCCTGAGGTATTGTTGGGGATGGTTTTATGGGGTGGACGGGGAACGACTCTGAACGTGACTGGTTGTGAGAGACGGTGCGGGCGCGCGGCGGAGGTGTGATGGACACATCGCTGACTTTCTTGGGGGGAGCAAAGTCGTCCTGAACCAAGGATGTGCGACGCCCCCACGATTTCGACAAGCGAGCGGGACGATTTGAATGAGTCTGGGAACTTTGGTGGGCGTGGGATGACGACGTCCCGTGGGCATTTGTACTGGCAAGGAGAGAAATCGATGATGTGCTTGCCTCGCCATCCGCCAGTGCTAGCGCCGACGCCGAGCCACTTGCGTTCCTCGACCCGTACCCGGAGGCGGCAAGAGAACCCGTCTGGGATGCAATTGACGATGAGGATGCAGAACGGGTGTGCGGGAGCTCTCGGACATGGTCAAAACTGGGGTGTTCGTTTTCATACAACTCTTCGGAGGCCTCCGGGATGACGGGAGGCAGCGTCGAAAAGGCGGGACCCGCGAGGGGCGACGAACGCCACGGGCGGGTATGCGTTAGCCCGCTACTCGGGGGCGGCCACACCGTGGTAGCGCCGCGCACAGTGCGGGCCTGCGTTTGGGTAGCGGGTATCAGATCTGAGTAAGGGCTGTCGTAACACTAGAGACTTACCTGTGCGGGTACAACGGTCGACATGACTTGAACTGTGGCCATCACCAACGCTAACTCACGCTGGCGTAGTGGGCCAGTGACTTCCAGACGGAAGCAAGGAAAAAATTAATAGGTAAGTGTGTTGGAACGCTCAAATCTTGATAAGTACTCTGTTATCTTGCAGGGAAGAAACCGAACCCTGAAAAAAGCCCAGGCGAGGAATAGCCCGACCAGATGAACGCGCGAATTCTAGACTGCCTCGAGGCAGATCAGCGGTACATTGTACCTGAAACTAAACCAGAATTTCTCAGCATCTCCTCACCGCTGGCAGCCGCTGAATGAACATGGCGACATTGTGTTGGTATCGTGCACACAGCCGCATTGTCTGACTCCGTCTACCCTGCGGTGTTGTTCAAATGATCTCTTGTCAGGTATTGCCTCGGAGCGCCTAGAGCCGCTAATTTCAGAGTGAGACAGATTTACTCATCGCGTTGCCCGCATCTGATTCTCACCAGTCGACCACCTCAACACCGACCCCCACCGGTACAGCGCCGCGGCCGTGTGGGAGCAACGTCGTACTGATATGATGCTCTCTCTCTCTCTCTTAGATCCTCTGCTGAATGAACCCGCTGAGCACCTTTCAACGATCCGCATCGCGACTTTGAATCACCGCTCTCGTTCCCTTTAAATGATTCGTCCCTGAAATTCAGACAATGGCTTGGCCTCAACTGTCATGGTCCAGAGCTCGCTTTATGCACTGCTAGCCGCTCTATGCCAAGCACAACGTGATGTCGGGCGGACGGCACCCTGACGAGGTCTGCTAAGCATTCGTTTTACCAGGCAGCGCTCGTCTCATAGTTTCTCCTACCGGATCTGGGGGCTGCTACTTGTACACGTGAGGTCCTCGATCCACACCAGTATAGATCGGCATGTCATATGGTACAGCGACACATGCACCGGGATATTAGCCTTGTTGCTTACTCCAGCCCGTGCTCAACACACATCAAGGGCCAGGGGTCGGCACTATGGATAACCGTCCCGCCCTTTATGACACATACCAATACCATCGACCCCTGGACTTGCAGCAAAGCTTGCGCGTTGTTGGTCTTGCAATCCTAATACTGACGATGTCTTGTCTTCCTGCACCACCACGAGTAGGTCGTCGTGTCACAGACATGATCTTGAACTGTGACATCGGGGAGACTTTGCCGTATTTTACTTTTCAACGCGCGTAACATGAACGATGTGGCAACCTCGTGCCAATCTGCAACCACAGGGTGGGGTAGTTCCTGAATTACCGCGGTCGCAGTTGTCATCGTTGATTGTGTGCCGTTGGCAACACGGGTCCGTTGCAGCCACCTTAGAACTTACCGCGTTCCGGTGACAAAGGGCAGAGTCGACCAGAGTCCAAAGGTGTAGCCACAGGTTTTCATTATCCAACTTCGCTTCGGCCCGTCCTTTCAAGATGCGTTTTATTTTTGCTTCTGCGCCCGGAGTCCATTATGGAGGCCACTGCACGTGGAACAGTGCTTACACAGCCCATTCGTATGTATTCCTAGATCATTCGCAAGGTATTATTAGAGCCTGTGGTTGGTCGTGGTCACGATGGTCGCAATAGACCGATATTCACACAGCAGGTTGTTCCAACTAAATTTACTATTCAAGTTATTTACAGACCCTGCCAAGGTGAACGATCATATCGATCATTGTTGAATGAACGTTGATAACCTATCGAATCAGCTCAGGAGCGACTCGGCCGGAACCGATAACCCAGAGCGTATAATGAAGTTACACCGCTTACCAGAGCAATTTTCTTATCGTCAAACGTCAAACGAAGCCAAGTGATACGTCATGAGATATCACCCGCAACAACATTGGGATGTGTTACCAGCACCTAAAGGACCGGTCAGCGAGGGGTTACGATTCACACTCACCGAACCCAAGTACATACTATATGTCCTACTACCAGCGCTGCGCCTGCGAAATTCAATATTTCTCCGGAAGCGACATGGAACGCCTCTCGCCGTTGGAGTTGCTGTATGCGATGTGTACCAAAAATACTTCAAAAGATTCCGCAAGTACCTGTGGCAGCTATGGTCAGAGACCGTACGTCTGCTCTCGCCGAGCTAAGACAGGTCGTCCCTGTTAAAAGACGGTGGTCGTATTCTTGCCGCTTGATAGCATCGTCCTAAATACTATCTCGCACTGCAGAGGGTTGTTACGAGTGTGGCTCAACCAAAGGCAATGATGAAGTTACAAGCGACATGAGCTGCTACTGCAAGAAGATAAAGAGTGAACAATCGGCTCATAGAGCTCCCCGAGGAATCCCCTACAAGGGACAATCCGAGCTTCGAGAAATCAACGCTTCCAAAAGAATGAATTCGATACTCACCGCCGTCACTGAAATGAAATGTCAGGTCTAGCGACCACATCTTGCAGCGAGTGGATACAGTGGATCCTATGTTTGCTCGTTCATTTTCAAAAGGCCGCAGGGCATCGACGAGCTCTCCGGGCTGCACCATTCTCTTGATGCTGGACCACTTGGACTGAGAAATAATCCCTGCCAGTAGTTGCTCAACTTGTTGGTTGTATTGTTGCATGCAGTGGCTGTCAAAGTCTACTACTTAGTTCAACCTGACAACTTAGTCAAACACACGACGCTCATGTCCAGTCCACGCCAGAAAATGGCCGCCGTGGTCCCAAACGAGCTCGAGCAGAAGAAAAAAAGACAAACTCTTGAACGGGCAAAGGCTAACCACGTGTGTCTTGTCTTTTTTGTCTCCGTAATCTGTTCACCGTCACCACCATGCCAGCTCTCGAAGCAGCTCCAAATGCGTCTTCAATACGCCAAACTCAAGGTTGAGCACGGCTGGGTGCGTTGTCTGCCGTTCGTCTTCTTTGATCTATGTCGTCGTGCTCACTGTTATGGACGGGCCAGCAACGACAAAACCTCAACGAGGTCGAAAATCTCTATTTTCATCATTCCCACCAACGGAGCATACGACAGGGTGCGGGGGAGAGAGCTCACTACGCGACGGTCACCTATCCACCTGGCAGCGCTTCTACGCCTGCCGAGACGCATGCCGTCCATTCTCCAGCACCGTCGGGGTTGGTTGATCAAACGGTGGGATCGTCCTCGTTGACCAACGACGCTTCTTCGTCTGGTTCTGTCTCTCCGCCTTCCCAATCACCATCAGAACACACATCCAACGCGGACGGTCAGCCTTTATCACAGCCGCAGCCATGCTATGCTGGCCAGACGCCTATGCCAATCGTAGCCCCGTTAACCATGACGAACCGACCGCTATCTGCGTTGGACTTGTCCGATCCAAATATACTGGCGCGTCTGGCACAATTACAGGCACAAGTCCAGTTACCGTTGCAGCCTCAGGCCCAAGCACTGACCTTGTCCCGTCACCCATCTACGACCATCCCTCCGCCCTCATCAACGTCCGCATCCGCCTCTCAGTCCGCGCTAGTTCCTGTCCCAGTCCCTACCGCCATCCCCACCCCTGGTACCTTTTCGTCTCATGTCCAGTTCTCACAACCGCCTACCAGCCATCCACAGGCAGGCTTCACCCTCTCCTTCTTTGCACCTCAACCCCTCGGTACGCCAACGCCCGGTTCTGTACCGCTCTTCTCCATCCCTGCATCCACACCGAACAACAACAACCCCACTGTCGCATCTCAAACCGCCCTCATCTCCACTTCGACTACTGCTCCCATACCCACCGCGTCCATACCCACAACAGCACCCATTGCCCCTTCTGCACTCACCTATGACTCTTTTTGGTCTACACACGCCTCTTCCACAGGTTCTACACGTGCCCTCTATCGTACTCACACCGGGTTCACCGCGAGCGCAACACCGGGAGGCAACGTGGCCATGCTGACGCCCGGCGGAAACGCAGCAGTTATGACCGCCGAGGGAGTCTATGTGGGCGGGGGCAGCAAGTAGGGATGGGCAGGTACGTGGAGTGGGGAGACGGTTTGTGGGGTAAAACTGGGCCGCATTCATTTATGGATTAATCTGATCATACGCACATCTACCACTACATATTAATGCAATGACTCGCATGACATTCTATAATTCAAGTTCTTAACGACTACCATCCAGGGTCTGCAGATGGCGAGGCAAGGACTGGATCTCCATCAATACAGGAGATTACCTTGTTCGCAAAGTTCTACAATACAAGGTGACTTTGAGCCTCACTACTATAATACATCAAACGACTTTGACACAAACCAAAACAGGATGCAACCAACTGACACCCATATCCCCACCCAACGACGAGAGGTACTGTACGTACACGTCGATGTTGTGATTACTAGACCTCACAGTCTCAGTGTTTCAAGTGCCCGTGGACGACTGTACACCATCTGTCACACAATATCAAACCTCGCCATGACTCCAGAACGCATGCTTATCCTGCACCATTACAACAAGATCCAGCAATCTGTTTCACTTAGACGTGTGGTGGTTCGGTCGTGACGGCATTTGGATGTCTAATAGGCTAGCGCCGTCATTGCATTATCACCCTGCTGCAAATACAAAAACCAAGACCGTCAGCGACTTGGACTCGACTGAAATTCAGCATCAGCGTACACTCACAATATGTCTCATCGCGATATCGTGCATAATGTTCGGAAGTCATCAGAGCCATCAGTTGGTTTCGACTTGGGCAAGGTCGGAAACTACCTGTTGCTAGTGCCTAGCCTTGAATCAATCGTAGAGATGCCCGTTTATGAACGTGCACCATAATCGAAGCGTGTACCGACCGTTGAAACCGTTGGGGTGCCAAGTTAACTCAGTCAGCACCACAGCAGCAACCGGCTCTGCCGGTCGTCGCCTCGCCTGAGGGAATCAGGGATGCCACGTGCGCATCATCAGCACAGGACAAAGGGAATGCTTACCGCGGTGCTCACATCGAAACCAGGCTCCGTGGAACATCAAGTCGGTATCTGAGGATAAGACAACGAGTCTGACGTCGAGTTGGAAAAGATGGCGAGTGGGGCATACTGTGGGTATTGCAATGATTCTTGTAGCAGGGGATGGGGCTAACTTTTTGAGGAAGGTGATGGGCCTCCTTTATATGTCCGTCGAGTTGCTGTTTGGAATTCAGTAGTCATTATGGCATCGGCCTATAATGTGGCGACACGAACCCCACAGAAAACTGCAAGGCTAGACGTACGAATGTCTGAATTGTGACATGGAAGAACCAGTTCAACCTGTGACGGCGATATTATGCGCTTGACAGCAACTCGGTTGGTCAATTCAACCTCGAGTTGTGCGCAACTTTGATATTCTCAGGCTCCCTGCTTTTGTAGATCTCCTAAGCCTGAGCGCTTTCTCATTGTACGTGGACTGGGTCCATTTAGATTGCGCATGCCACGAAATCCAAGATGCTTCCAATCTCACTAACAGTGGGCTTTGTCTCTCCAATAAACGCTGCTTGAGATATCTGACACCACCGCACTATGTTCTCGCGGCGGGTTTGCATTTCTTTCTGCATGTCAGACGGCGATCTCTCCGACGAGGTCACTCACATTGCCGCTGGGACGTTGTTTGCAGGTTATGGTGGAGTGGTTGGTACGATGTGGTAGATCAGCGACAACTGAGCTCGCACCTGTTGTGGCAAGAGATCTGTACGAGGAAGTGTTTCAGAATGGCACAAGGCTGGATCATCGGGACTCTACGAAGCTGTTTTACGCCTTCGAGATAGCGGCGTGCCGTTCGGCGATTGGCTTCCATTCATCTTTGAGTGTTCATGTATGCCTTGTCATATCATAAGTAGAGTTGTCGGGACTGTTGTAAATGTCCATGCTAGTAGCCAGCAAGCACGTTTTTTTAGTTTGGGGTCTCCGATATTCACCATACCATGAAAATTCCAAGTTACAAGCATGTCAATGACTGAAACCCCTCACAAAGGTCCTTCCCGGGATCGTCACTAGAAAGGCCGTACAGCCGGAAATGACGATCGGAGTAATCTCGGATTGTTTTCCAGCGACTTCGTCGCAGCCAAGAAAGAGCCCAGAACGATGACATTCTCTGAAGCGTCACAGACGACCTGCCAAACTGTGTTTTGAGCGGCTATGAGACCTTGAGACTCGGTTGGTATCTGGTCAGGTTTACGGAAATTTCTTCTCGTCGCCAATCTAGCCGGAGATGCAGCGCGGCGGCCAGAGCACTGGGAAGTAACATCGACCCTAGAAATGCCATGGATGCAGATAGCAGCAGCATAGTCGTGCCACCTACATGACAGTGCCAGTGCGACGATGGGTGATAAAGCGGGCTTGTGCTTCAGAGCTTAGAAGGGTCGGATATCGGACTGCTTATCAAGGCTCTTACTCGGAGACCTTCGAAAATGATTGAGTGGAGCTATGATGACGACCCGAGGTAGTCGCGGTGATTCGGAGGTGTTGGTAACTTTTGCTCCCGTGCTAAGACCGCATCAGCAGCGGTGATGGATGATTTATTACTGTAACCGTTCGAGTGATACAATACACAAACATCCGCTCGTTTCAACCACTCTTGCCTTATAATAGTCAAGCTCAGTCGTTTTCCCCAGCTTCCCTATCCGAAATTTACCCAAAGATGCCCGCGGTTAACAAGATTTGTTGCAGTGCGTGCAAGACAAATCAGCCGGCGGTGTCACTGACAATCTATTCCTAGTCGGTGCTGGTTACGTCGGTCGGTGGTTGTCTCGAGAGGTTGCTATGTGAAATAACTTTAGCTTGCATTCGCCCAGGTGGTCCAACCTGCGCGGTCATAGCCCTTAAATGTCCCCACATCCAGGTTACTATTGTTGATATCAACCAGGCTCGTATAGATGCATGGAATAGCGAAGACTACAAGCTGCCGATTTACGAGCCTGGCCTTGAAGGTGTCGTTCGTGAAGCTCGCGGTCGCAACCTCTTCTTCTCTACAGACGTCGACAAAGGCATCCAAGAGGCCGATCTTATCTTTGTCAGTGTCAACACGCCGACTAAGAAGAGCGGCGTTGGAGCTGGTTTCGCTGCAGACCTAAAGTTTGTATTTCGGGTCCTGCCACTTAACCTTGTATCTGACTCTCTCACAGCTATGTTGAACTCGCGACTCGCCGCATCGCCGCAGTTGCCAACTCGAGTAAGATTGTGGTCGAGAAGTCCACGGTGCCATGCCGTACTGCTGAGTCGATGCGCACCATTCTTGAGGCCAACTCGCCCGCTAACTGCCACTTTGACATCTTATCGAACCCGGAATTTCTTGCCGAAGGCACTGCCGTCAATGACCTCTTTGCGCCCGACCGCGTTCTCGTCGGGTCTCTTGACACACCAGAGGGCAAAGTCGCATGTGATGCGCTCACTGAGATATATGCCAACTGGGTGCCGTCAGTAGTTTTTCTTTGCCAACATAATGACCATATTGCTGACGCTCGTTGTAGGAGAGAACGCATCCTTACCGTTGGTTTATGGTCCTCCGAACTGTCTAAGCTAGCCGCAAACGCAATGCTAGCCCAGCGCATTTCTTCCATCAACGCTCTCTCGGCTATTTGCGAGGCCACCGGTGCCAACATTGACGAAGTAGCATATGCCGTCGGCAAGGATTCCCGTGTTGGCCCAAGTTTCTTGCGTGCATCCGTTGGTTTTGGGGGCTCGTGCTTCCAAAAGGATATCCTGAACCTGGTGTACCTCAGTGAAAGTTTGCACCTCCCGGAGGTTGCCAACTATTGGAGGCAGGTGGTTCTCATGAATGAATATCAGAAGACGAGGTTCTCAAAGAAGGTCGTGGACACACTCTTCAACACAATTACTGGCAAGGTAAGATGACTTCTTATGTCTTGCATCCATTTATCCATTGTTACGTTCTGTGATGGGAACAAAACTTGCTAATGCCCTCCCACAGAATATCGCCGTTCTCGGTTTCGCATTCAAAGCTGACACCGGAGATACCCGCGAGTCAGCGGCTATCTCCCTTGTCCGGGACTTCCTAGCAGAGAATGCGAACGTGAATGTCTACGATCCACAAGTTGTACATGAGCAGATTTGGAGCGACCTTTCTGAAGCATGTCCCACAACCCCACTCACGACTTGTAAGTACCCGACCCCTGACTACATTGATGATTGTACTAGGCTCCACAATAACACCTCACCACTTCATAGTGCAGAAGCGTGTGAAAATATTCAGTTCTGCACTCGAAGCATGCAAGAATGCTGAAGCTGTTATAATCGCGACCGAGTGGAGAGAGTTCCGAGACATTGATTGGAACGTAGTTTATCTCAATATGAAAAAACCGGCTTTCGTCTTCGATGGCCGTATCTTACTCGATGCAGACAAACTGCGAAACATCGGATTCAAGGTTCGATAAATTTTCCCTTTCTCCGTTCTCCGTGCCTTTGATGGTGTTATCAACGACAGCATTATTGATCCCCCATCATAGGTGACTGTCATTGGTCGTGGCGAGAAGCTGTAGATCACTCTAGATGCCGACAAAATCCGAATCTCGTATTCAAGGTTAGATGCTTCTCTAATTTGGACCGTATTTCTCTCCATGCCTTTGATGGTATAATCAATTGATATTGATTTAGAATTTTAGGTAACCCTCCATTGGTTGCAGGGGGGCATTATAGACTACATGCGGCGCCTGGCGCGCTCTAGGCAACCGAGAGTTCGGAATTGTCAATGGACGCCACCTTGGCAATCCACTGTACCCAAACTAGTTCCCCCATTCTCCTCTTTGATACCACTGTTCAATATAGCTAAACACGCGAAAACCCAAACCGGAACTGGTTGCTCGCTGAATTCTAGACCATGACCCATATCCCCTGGTTGCTCGCCACCATTACATGTTCCGTTGCACACCTCCGGCGCAGCCCCCTTTGTCCTTTTCTCCCTTTCGTTGCCTCTCACGCATCTCTCGGCATTAGGGGACGTGGCTCTTGAGAACGAACGAACAAATGTACTGTAAGCGGTTACCCATGATCCGAATACTTGTTCGGATCGCGCAGTCATGCATCATGAACCCGGATACTCAGTGAGCGCCGGAACGTTCATGCATGCAGCCGACCCTTTCGCCTCCAACTTGATGGCAAGGCGGGTGCACGTCCCGCGCTGCCAAGGCGCAAACCCGGGCCGAGCGGGGCCCGCTCCGTGTGTTTGCCCGACGAATCCAAACCCAATGTCTACCGTAGTTCAAATCTCGGAGGGTACTTACCCCCATAAGTGTAGAGTCTCCCCCCGTCGGACGAAGACGGGTGGTTCACCCGAACACAATTGCACGCGGAGATTCAGTACCAGTCACCGGTCACCGGCCCAATGTGGAGCTAGCTACTGGTGGTGCTACGATTCCCACAATCGGTGGTTGGACGGGTTACATACATATGTACTATTACGAGTGCGGGAGGTGTATGTACCCACGTATATACATCCGAGGTTGACGCGCTAGTGTTCACCGGTGCACCGCGCGCTCGTTCGGCGACTTGGATATCCTCATATGGGTATGTATGTATCCGTGAAAGAGAGAAAACACGCCACGAATTGCTCCCGGATCAGCCGAGTGTCCGTGCCCCACGATGTGTATACCTGAGTTTATATCCTCTCGTATAGTACGTGAAGTATGCGGCATTCTGTTGTCAAGGTTTACCCGTCCGAAGGAGTGCAACCCAAACAACGACGGAGCGAACGTGTCCCGATGCTTTAATATCGACATACATGATGCTTGAGCGTCAGGTGTCAGAGATAAGTACTTAGGTAATTGGGAACATGAAATGCAGAAAAAAAGCGTCATTCGTTCGAGGGTCAGACGGTCGGTGGTAATATCTAACATGAAGTAATAACGTGTCCCAGTCACCCAAAGCAGCTCAGTCGAGCGACAAAAGGCAACAAGTGCTACGTACACAAGAGAGGGAGATACGGGAACAATCAATGTAAAGACTCTCTCCCTTGAGCTTTCACGATAACACCTTTCATACAGAGATGAAAACATACACATAATAGATCCCTATTTCGCAACCAAACAACGTGCCGAAACCAAGCGTATGAGCAGAAAGAGGAAAAAGTAAGCAGCGTTCTGGAAAAGTGGCCACTTTCCATTGAGTCGGAGTGTGTGGGGCGAAGGTACCATCTGGTCGGAGTAGGACCCCTTCTAGCGAGGTGTCACTTAATCGAAGCTCGCGGGCCAAGATTGTTCACGAGATCAGTGACTCCGAAGCGAGAACAGGAACGGTAATGGTTTGATAAGCCATCTGATGCGGCGCAAGTCACATCGACAGGAAATGCAATGTCCGAGTAGAGAACCGATATCAACCATGAACTCCCCATGCGCGGGTAGGATTCTTGTGGTGCTGACCGGATCGGTTATACTGCTGCGCATGACCATCAGAGAAACCCTGGTATGAAGTCGGAAGCCCATAATGCGTTGTCGTTTGACTGATCCTCGCGGCGGACACGATAGCAGGATCAATGAATGAGACACTGTTTGACTTCTGCCATTGGGACTGCCGATGCTCCGTAAATTGAGTCATTGGACTAGATAAAGTGTGAGATGCCTGGAACGGTGGCTGTGGAATGTGCTGTGGGGGTGACAGTGATTGATGATGTCCTGGACCGACAGCAGAAATTGTTTGGGATGACTGGAAATGAGGCGAGGGTTGCGAATGATCTAGCGAAGTCGACCAGATTGAGGGTGGTGCATTTGGACCCAGTGGAAAAGGGAACTGAGGCTGGATAGAACTCGAAGTTGCAGGGCGTTGTGGGCGTAAAGCGTCAACAGAACCGCGTTTTGTCCCCATAACGTTGTTCAGAAGGTCTTGAGCCGTGGTACCAGGTACAATTACTGGAGATCTGGGGGTCTTTCGCCCGGGCGTGGTTGCGCTAGGTGTTTTAGTTAGGGGAGGCGATTCGTCCACTTTAGTGGCACTGCGTTGGAGTGGAGTGGTGGGAAGCGCAGCAGGCACGGGGGCCGGAGGGGAACCAAGCGCTCTGATACGTGGGATCAACATCAGGCAGATCCACATAATCAAAACGCGAACCTGGGATTCCACAGAATGACCTCCCCATCATCCTCATCGTCTACAGACCCGTGATCATCCAGTGCTTCCCGGAAGGCATCACCAACCGGGTCGTCGTCTGTTCGGCTCGTATCTGTCATCGCATCATCTTCAGGATCCTTTTCCCGCCCTGTAGTACCCTGCGGAACATAGGGAATAATTTGATCGGGGACATGGACGACCAACTCGTGGATATCCGCAAACGAAACTGCGGAAAGGCCATCGTGGAAAGAAAACGTATTATCATCTAGATGGATAGGGCAAATCTATGGATGATAACGTTAGTTCGTGTACCGATCCCCTATATTAATTGAACTCTCACCTCAAGCTCAGCAAGCGTCCTGGCGTCCTTGAGCAAGTCCCAAATCCTCATTAACTGTTCCTCGTTCGGATGAACCTTTTCGCGGCCGTGGGTTCCATTCTGCTGTCCTTCCGTCTCGTTCCCAGACGCGTCCGCCAGCGTACCATCGTTCACTAGAAGATCTCGTAATGGAAGGAAACCCTTTAGATCGATATCTTCATCCAAAGGAGTTGTAAGGGGTGGTAGCCTCGCCGACGGAAATATGGCATTCAATGCGCTATAGAACTGGGCAAATTTAGCCCAAAATAGAGGTAATCCTTCAATCAGAACTCCTCGGGTACCTCTTCCGGTGGGACTAAATCGTGCGCCGACGGGGGGACCCACAGCATTTAAAACGTATTTGATATTGGCTACAAGCCACTTGCTTGCGATGCGCAGAGCGGGTAAGGTGCGTCGGAACGGCGCCGTGATTCGCTGGGCAAGGTCATCCTCTGCGGCATCTTCGGGGGGTGCAGCAAGCTCAGCAGCGCCTATCTCGAGAAGGATACGATGGACAGCGATGAGGTGAGTCAAAATGTGCGATTCGATGATTGATGAATCTGGAAGTCCGCTTGATCTCCTATTTGAAGGCGGTGAGGTATCGCGGATCATGCGATGTTTCCAGAGGGCTCCTTGTGAGAGAACGACGACTTTGGACACAGTCTCTATCGGAAGAATACGTTCCGATACGAGGCTCTGGAAGTCCTTTGCAACGTCATCCGCGTGTGCGACCGGATTCATTTTAATCCTGTAAAGGATAAAATATTATGGGCGGGGAATGCAAGGAGTACAATGAATATACTAACTTATCTGAACCTAATCGCCATAACGCGTGCAACAGAACGATGTTCTCCTTGAAATAGTGCACTCTGAGCCGAGGTGGAACTTCTCCGGACTCCGCAACCGTTGTCTGGGGGACGTCCTTTGTCTTTTTAATCTGCTGATCAAGTGCTTTATTAAGGATTTTCTTGACATTTTCTGATGCGGTGTCGTATGGCTGGCGGACACAGAGCGCTCTATAATAATGAAATAGGGAGCTGAACATGTCACCTTGATAAAATGCAAGGATGGCGAGCTGATGGGATGAATTGCCCTCGTATGGAACAAGAAGACGAGCCTGTTCGTAGCACTGGATAGCCTTGTCGTAATTGCGTGCCCGTGGGATTGAGTCAACGCCAGGTATGCCGCCTCTCCTACGACCGCCCCGTTTCGTTGGCGCAGCCCCGTCCTCATGACCAGCCTTGGGACGACCACCCGCCTCGTTGTAAAGTTCGCGGTATCTGGCGATGTCTCCGAGACAAACGATGGCCTTGCTCAAGATCGCGAGTCTGCTCTCATGTTCTGCAGGGTCCGGGACGGGTGTGCCTTCTTCGGGTGGGAACAAAAATTGATTACGTGCGTGAGTCTGATTGGAGACACCGTTACTAACGCCTGAATCAGGTAGGCTCGGTAGGTTGGCGTCATCCGAAGGGGTCAGGACGCTCAGGGCAACCAAGACGAACCGTGCTTGGTGTAAGGCAAAGGATCGTTGGTATCGAAGGACGAATTGTATCCAAAACTTTTCTTCGTCTGAAAGGAACTGTCTGAAGCGCTGCATAAGCCTGCGATGTTCTACGGGGCCATGACCGCCTTGTCGCGGCTGGTGGCGAGGTGCGGATTGCAGTGTTCGTTCGAGGGTTGCGAGGCTCTGCTTGTAGTGAGAAATGAACTGATAGGACGTCTGCATCCATAGGTGCGTCTCTGCATCCTTGGACTCGGTTGCATAAGGTTCGACCAGTAGCAGGCGTAGATATTGTCGCCTCAGGCTTTGCGGGACAGTAAATGAGATTGATGGCACTCTGAGAGGGCAGGATGGCTCACTTTTTGCGACTAAATTCGACCTCTTTATCCCAAGGGTTGTGTGTTTTCAGTAGCTCTTTCAAACCCTGATGTAAACCCTTGGCTTCTCTGTCATGATATGAGCGTGACTGTGGATGTGAGGGTGAGACAGGAAAGGCACCTGGCGAGATGTGAAGCTGAGTCTGACATTGTGAGAGAGAGAGCAAGAGTTATAAGCCCATTGTCTAGTGAGCGTGATATCGATTGTTGCTCAGCGCTCGCTGCACTGGGCGGCTGACCGTAGCAGATGCATCATCGTTTCCCACGTGACCGCTATTAGCCTACTCTTCCTATCTGTACATTACAGTCATTTGCTAGCACAAATGGCCTTTTGTCCACGCTCATTTTTACAAGCATCGCGGCGGCTGTTCTCGCTTGTTGAGCTCTCGGCACGTACCCGGGTCCAGGTCGCCGTCACCGTAGCCCCAGCTCGCTTGGATGCTTGCAGAGGCGATCATTGACGGTCTAATCACCGCTATAGTTCAAGGGGTATCTGAAAAAAGCCACGCATCTCCTGGAGATCGGCTCACCGAAACCCAGTCGATAGGGTGGTGCAATTTTTCTTTTCCCAGCGAATCACTCGGTATTACAAGGGTATATTGTGCGCAGAATGGGGCTTAGAAATCCAAGACCCGTCTCAGCATTGAGCACGCTCCCGCCAGAATAGACGCCGCGGGATGGCCGATATATCAAATGTACGATCTCGATCTACAGTACCGTCGACCCGTTTAAATATTCATTCATTCACAGTCTTCAAGCACCGCACTAGAGTCAACATGCTGCTCTGGAACCTGGCAGCGGCTCTCTCACCGTTTATTAATATTCAAGTTGGCGTCCACGTCAAGCTAGAGCGCAGGCCTCGCCTCTCACGTGTCCCATTGCTCGGCAAGGATTGGCGATGCACACGACCAAGCCTTTGTGATTAGCAGCACGAGGATCTAAAATAAATTCAATCGCTCGATTATTAGCGGACGGTTTGATCCGCGCCGGTGGGGTTCCCGTCTCGAGCAGTCGAGGTGCCCGCGCCACGGAGGCCAGTTTGCCGCACCCAGCAGGAGAGAGGGGGCGTGGTTTGGTAAGGCTCTTCCTGTGGTGGTGGATGTCGCACTTACTTACCTGTACATGCTGCGTGCCTTGGAAATCGACAATTTGAACTTATGTGGATAGATTGTAAGAAGTGTGGTGTGCCATGTTTGGCTAACCTCCAGCTGCTCATCCCATTTTGCTCGAAGGGGTTGGCCGCATGGCCCTACTAAAACTGCTTCGATGCTCTCTATCAGTCATCACGCGTCTTCCCCCTCTCCCCCCCTTCGCACTAGAAAAGCCTCCAAGAATCGCTCGGTCAACCCTAGTCCTCAGAGCCTCTCCTCTGCTCCCACTGCTTAAACTCTACCGTGCTCATACTCGATAACTCGTAAACCGCTCTCCTATCACAATGCCCCCCTTCTACGAACTCTCTGTTGCCTCCTTTGGCCAACCATCATCTTCAAAATCCAGGTGGACCCTCGCCGCCGTTTTGATACCATCCTCTGGTCACTCTCTCGTGTACCAGATCGTGGGTTCCTCTTCAGACTACAGTCTGGAAGCACCACAGTCCGTCACACTAAAAGAAGGGGAGAACGGTTACGTGGGCAAAGCACCTGTCGGGTCAGTGGACTCGGAGAAGCTTCACCAGCTACACTCCACTCTCGCTTCCATCCAAGTCGTGCATGGGAATCCCGCGTGGAACTCTCACAATTGGGTCATGGAGGGAATATCAGCGCTGCGCAAACTGGAGGGCTGCCATATTGATAAGCATGTGACATCTCAATGGGTATCGGAACGGCTTGGTGAGAAGTAGGGGTTGTGTGTGTTGGGCGAGTAGCTTGTGACACCTGATTTGGGGCACTCTTTTTGATACCAGCGATAGACGACGATGTATACACTGGGACATTGCAACGGTCGATTGCGATCGTGGATTTGTATTCGTGGTTACTTGCAGATCATTGTACGTTGCTTAGAATAGCTGTCTGCGACGGGAATTTCGGGGTTTCAACACTTTTTAACCTAGTAATTATGGGTGAGGCCGTGTGCGGCACCCAGGAACGCTCGAAGAAGCGTTGCCTGTCCATGAGTCAGCAAACGTCATCCGAATCTCGATGACTCACCGAGCACAGGCTTCATTATGCGTCGAGAGTCTCATTGATAGAGTTGTTAGAACAGGGCGGACCCTCCTGGCCATCATGATGATAGGCTTGAGTGTAATTATGAAACCCACGGTTGTCAACCCCGGCACCCTTCGAATGGTCCATTCCTTGATACGTAAATCATAATAGTGACGTCTTCACTCGCAGGCGTGGAAGGAATAAACCATCGCGCTCGCAGTCTCGAGAGAGAATCCAGAACCAGCCCAGGTGGTCAGACAGAACATCTCGCTCCCATCAGCCCAGCGACCCTTGATCATTATGATTCATTTCGGGATCCGGATGTGAGGAAAATGAGAGAACATGTCTTCTCACCCACGGAAGGCGTTTTAGTGATCAGGGTTAAAGAGGCTGTCGTAATTCCGTGTAAGAGATAGCCCAGGTGTGATCTATCATGTGTATCACGATTGGCTTGCGAATTCCCAGGGCTTTCTCCGCAATGCTGCGGTTGATTCACTGGGAACGCCGTCCTGGAGTGATTTAGGAAGTCGGGACAACGAGTCATGTAGAATGAACTTACATCCAAGATATTCGGGATGACTTTATTGTTAGGGATGTTATCGGTCTTTCCCTGTTCGATCAGACTTTTCAGCTCATCGAAAGTCAATATGCGCATCTCTCCGTGCTCTGCTCCCAAAGAAATCTGGCTGCGTTCATTTCCGCTGTGAATACGGAAGCGATTCAAGTCCGCGGTGTCACCGTCTTGCACATCTTCGAGACTGACATTTTGACCAGTAACGCTAGTGGAATTTAATGAGATACAGCTTCTCGAGTGAAAATGGAGAGCAAAGTCACACACCGGTTAAAATAGAAGATTTTTGTCTTTAGAATAAGTTCTGACTTCTGACTATCAGACATCTGGTTCATTGATTGATGCGCAAGAATTCCAAAAAGACCTTGCTAGGAACCAATAGGCCGCCGGACGTGAGGATTGCAGAGAACATGCTTACCTGGAACGCTTCGTCCGAGGAGAAGGGAAAGCTATTAAATTGGTCAACAACACGTTGTTGATGCTCGTCTCCCGTGTCGACGGGCGGTGAGGCGTTGTGATGACCCTGTGATGCGGACATGCCTGAAGAGTCGCTGATGGTCACGGAGAGACGTAAGTAGCCTCGCTGTGTAGTTAATCAAACCAAAGAACTGACTCACGTATGATGGAAGTAAGCTGCGGACAAGAAGTTCGCGTTGAGCGGAGCAGTCGGAGCGCCGTCCCAGTCGCACTTGGAACTAGTGTCTTGGTCGATCACTGTAATGCTTATGTAATGCAAATAGAGACACTCACCAGGTTTGGCTCATGGCAGCGACTCAACCATGTCGACCAGTGTTAGCAAAATCGTGGCAGAGCGGAACCAGCGCACGCTCATGGAATTGGTCTTGAAACCAGGAAATGGTATTCCTCCTTACTCTGCGCACAGCGCGGACCACCAAAGGTTCTAACACCGCACTGTTCTCCCTCTGACAGATGTCTGTGCAGACTGTAAAGCACGTGCTCCAAGATGGGCTTCTTACAATCTGGGCATCTTCATCTGGTGCGCATTCGTTTTTGCATCTCTGCACAGCAGCGCAGAAATTGACAATAGACAGTGTCAATTGTGCCAGCATCCATCGTAAAATCGGGACGCACATCACTAAAGTGTATGTCAACCTTTTCTATGCACGTCGGTTTCTGGCTCAATGATACCCGCGTAGTAAGAGTATCACCGTGGATAAATGGAGCAAGGAACAAGTCGAGGTTAGACATTGGTTTTATCATTCGAGGGCAACTGATCTTAATTCATTCCATGCAAGGTTATGAAGGAGAAGGGAAACATCAAGTCAAACTCGATATATAACCCCGACGAGGCACGTCACCCACCACCAACAAACATGGTAGACTCGGATCGTGACTCTGAGCTGGAGAAATTCATACGTTGTAAGGAATAAAAACATTCTACCATAAGATTTACTGACAAAGGTTTTTCTAGCGAAATATGAGTTTAAGCGTTTCATGGACCGAAAGCTAAGCCCTCCCTCCCAGCACCTCATGACTGCATCCGCAGTTCCTCGACCACGATCAACTCCACTAACAGACTCAACAAAAATTGAGCGAAAAACGTCACCCGGACCTCCACTTCCACCTAAAACACCCGAAAACTTACCCTTGAAGCTTCGCTCTCTGACTACTCACAATGTGCCACCTACACGGTCCTTCTCGCACCCTCTCCCGCAACTTGTTGATTCCGACAAGCTTGCTGCAGTACCCCCGCTAAGACGACCTGGGGCGCCACAATCCTCCGTCCAGAAACCTGCAGGGCAAGTTTGGGAGGACCTTATCTCCCTGCAAGAACCTTCCCAATCTTCCTCCCTCCCACTGCAGTATAGTCCGGCCTCCCCTATCACGCCATTCCCTTCCCAACCGCAGCTTTCGGTTCAACAACGACAGTCGACACTTGGCAGTGCTCCCAATCCGTTCCTGAATTTATCCCTCGGACAAAATAATGTAACCGCTTCGCTCGTTTCCAGCCCGATGGCGGTATCAACGCCCGGGCCACAATTTCCTTTCACGCCCTCCGCCCCGCTGTCCAGTCCCGCATTCCACGGTACGACAAATCCGTTCAACCAGGCACCGCTAGCAACGAGCGTGAATGGCACCCCCTTTCCAACGAACTCGAACCCTTTTTTGTCATCGTCATCGTCCTTGCCCGTGTCTATGGCGACGTCCACACCCGCTACGCCCTCTGTTCGACCGGTCATGGCTCTTCCAACGGGGGCCCTACTACACACCCCTCCTCTTTCATTCGGCGCATCGCAGACGTCTACGCCCGCCCCTTTCCCCTCTACCGCATTTGGCACCGGCACCGGCACGGTCAACCTGGTGCAGAATCCCTTTGCACCGGTTGGAGCTCCAGGACAGGCACAGCTCTCAACAAGCGGGGCGCCAAATCCATTTCCAGCGATGCAGATGGGGCAGGCAGGCTTCCTGCTGCCGAGTCCTCAGCCAGCGTTTGGAACGACGCCGTTCTTGAACCAACAACAACGGCAACCAGGACTACATGGGTTCGGCGGATGGGCCGAGTAGGGTGTGCAAGGGACGTTCTGTCCATTTTTCCCGGGATAATCGAGCGTCATATGTAGACGTGTTCGACCACTGGGAGCTTATGTTTGTTGTGTCTCGGTACGGAGATTTCGTGCATTTTTGGATACTATACATATTCTATCCAGTCAGTCGTTGCTTTGGGACGGCTCATCTCTGGTTCTATATAGTACTTGCTGTTATATTGTTTTTGTCCTCACCGGATTGTCGTTTCTTTTGCAATCGCACACTCGTCGGCTAACGCCGAGATAGTCGATCAAGGTTCCAAACATCTTTACAGGAGTCAACTTAACCTTAGTTTGGCAAGGACGCTTTAGATCGGTGGAAGAATGCCAGGTCACTGGCAAGGGAAAAAATGGAGAAATCCGAGGCAGAACTGGCCCCCGGGAGGACCAGTATGGTACGATGGGTTCACATGATGCTGTACGTATACAGCGCAGCTGTGCTGCCTGTGCGCAACTTGTTGGCAGTAGCTCACAACTTGAACCTGCATTCGCCCCTGGCCTTCGGTGCACACCCACAGGTAAGTCCAGAACTACTCACGAGTTACTAACTCCCCAAGTGTTTGCCGTATGCTGGTACTGTGTCCACTACCCATTGTGATGTACCTCCTTCGAGTCCCTTTTGATGGTAAATCAGCCCATCCCAGGCTGTCACTGCTTCGTCACTGCCACCAACACCTTTATCGCAAACTTTAGTCGCTTATTTCTCCCCCTACCATGAACGCGAGAGGCTACCCACAACCGTCAGCGGGGATGAAACCCAAGCGAACGGACGTGGCAAATGAACTTTGAACGCTGACTCGAACACAGCGCAGTTCTCCCCCATGGGAATCACAAGTCAATCAGGGTGTCCCCTCCTCCACCCTATACCCAGCGCATCGTGTACGCCACAGAATTTCCCATTGTCCCAATGCCATCGTGTGTGCCCCATTTCTTGTCTCGTTCTTCTTGAGACGGACGTTGATGGCGAGTCGAGGCGCGATAGGATCGGTGAAGAGTCCGAGTCGTTTTCACCTGGGCCTAGACCAAAGTGTGGCCGACGGAAGTCACGGAACAGCGAAGGGCAATTGATCCCAAGAGTTTGTTGTACCGCCTTTGGGTGGAGTTGCTCCCACCCAACACCGATGTGGCGACACCCAAAATATCTCGGTCATCAAAAGGCCGTGGGTCGACGGGGAACTCGAGTTACCCTTTCGCGATAAAGTGATCTCACCGTGATATGTGTACTGGGACATCAAGTCGGCTTGGTCCTTCGTGTCTTCTATTACTTACCACTACCAGTGTCTCGCCTGCCCATCCCGTTCGAAACACAATTTACTTACGTGCATTTCATCCGTCTTATGTGTACGTACATATGTTTTTGGTCGTGACTTGGGAAACAGCTATTTGCAATAAGGGATAGCACGCCACCAACGATATCTCCTTCGTGGCAACCCTACTCGTCGTCGTCGTCGTCACGTCCACCTCCTCTAAACAACGCTAACAAGTCGTCCAGACCGAGTTTCATGTTCTTGATCTTGTCACCACTTAACGCAGCCTTGGCGAGTTCTCGTTTGGTATCTTGGAGCTGGCATGAGAAGGAAAACGTCAGTAAAATGTCACAGGTCACATCCAAGCGGAAGAAAGAGATGAAGTGAAGGATAAGATCGTCTAACTCCGTGCGAGGAAAGAGATAAGGGATGAACACATTCTACCGCACACTTACCTGTAAGATCCGAGTCTCCACCGTATCGGGTATCATGAGTTTGTAGATATTAACATCCCGCGTCTGTCCAAATCGATGCGCGCGGTCATACGCTTGGTCCTGTTGTCCCGATGTATTGTTGTCACACCAGTTCGTTCATCGTCGATGGGAATAAAGTTTGACGAGTCCCACAACGATGAACCAAGTAAGTAGAACCAGGTATGGAAAGGAGGAAATGAGACAGTGAGAAACCGGGCAAGCAAAAGCAGAATCCATGCACATTCAGCATAGATGACAAAAAGTCAAAGGAGAGAAAACCTACCTCAAGCGCGGGGTTCCACCACATATCAACGAGAATCACATTGTTACACGCGGTCAGGTTGAGACCTGGGGTGATAAATCACACCATATTCGGTTCGCCATAACCCCACCACAACCGAACAAGCGGTGAAGGGACATGATACGACCAGTGTGGTGCAGTAAATGACAATGAGGATTTTGGATTGAAACGTTATCAGTTCCAAGGAAAATCGCAAGCAAAAACAAGATTCAGGGGGTAGAAAATGCGGAGAAGAAAATAGTACGTTCCCACAACAACGCCGGGCGCAACTTCGTGGGTCCCGGTTGGAGAAAGAGGAAGGAAAGAGTTTAATGGCAAACGGAACTCACCAGTACTGCCCGCCTTGAACGAGATCAGTATACATTGTATGGTCTTGCTGTTCCGAATCTTCTCCAGGCTAGCTTCACGTTTATCCTTCGACATCGAACCGTCATCTAGAGGCGTAAGTTTGTCAGTGTGTGGCACCCAGGGACGACAGAGCGTGAAAGGAGTTCCAAGGAAATTTAGTCGAAGTATACGTACATCGAACATGTTTGATACCGTGTGCGTCCAGAAATGGTTCAATCAAATCCAACATGGTTGTGAACTGCGAAAATATGATGGTCTTTTCCACACCTTCGGAGCGCTCGCCAGTCGTCTTCAGGATATCCAAGATTTTTCTGATCTTTGCAGACTCGGGAGGAAGGTTCGACTTCGATGTGGGCTCCGTAGGTTTGGCGAGAGGTTGGCATTCTCTGCAGTATGTCACATCATCCCCGGTTGCCAGGCTTTGGGAGGCAGAATGAGGAAGGAGTCGACGTATTAAAGAGAAACGACGAACGTAGTCTGGCAGAGCTGACACTTCTTTGCACCCGACATACCCAGTTGTCCGAACATGGTTGCGAGATCCTCTGCGTCATCTTCGTCATCATTAGTGGCCTTGGGTTCGGTTGCATCTCGGTCAACGCGGAAGTCCTTGGAAACAAGAGAGGGGTGGTTACAGGCTGGTGTTAAACACAGCCAGGTCAATCCTGTTCTCGACTCCGGTTACATTAAATACTGACCTTGGCGTAACCTCAGCAATAAAACCAATACGTGCGTATAATTGACCTTGTCGGATTGCACAAGTTTATTAACCTCCGTGGACATCCTATTCTCAAGTAGCCGATAGAACTCTTTTTCAGAGGCACTGAAAGAACATTCGACTAGCTCGAGGACACGTTCAGGTAGCTGAAGCAGCGGCTTGCCATTCAGGATTTGATTCTTGGTGCGTCGCAGCATGATCGCTTTCAACACAACCTATGACACAGCAGCCGTGGGTCAAGGTGTGGGCCTCGAAGGCTAATTGTGGACTTACCTGCAAACGTTTCAGCGCGCGGACAGGTCGTCCGGCTTTCACGGGTTTCGCGATCTGCTCATTGAAGGTATGCCAATCATTCAGAGGTCGGATCCGCAGGAATTTAATCAACGAATAAAGTTCCTCGACCGTATTTTGCCTGGTGATTATATCTGAATGAAACTGAGGTCGACGAAAGTGAAATGCACATACATTGGGGTTCCAGTGAGGCACCATCTGAATTTACCTTCCAACGCGCAGCACGCAATGGCACTTTTTGTGTTTCGGTTCTTAATGTTATGAGCTTCGTCTAATTGCATTGCTTCAACAACCTGAACTTCAGACCAGCCACAACATCACATACCGAGCACGATGCGAAACCACGTCACTCGGAATAACGCATCCTTTGACTTTCCACTTCTTTTTTTGCTAGCCAACTTTTTCGAGAATCCTTCTGATGAATCGGAGTCCGAGTCCGAGGCAGCTGCCATGGCCTTAGATTTTGATTTCTTGGATTTGCTCTCATCCTTGGCTTCTGGGGCAAATGTTGCATATTCAGATGCAACAATCGAGTAAGACGTCACAACAACATGAGCTTGTTGTAGTTTCAATGGGTCTGTTGTACGACTTTGGCCATGGTGTTCAATGACGCGCAGCCCAACCGCCATACGCGAAATCTCGGAAGCCCATTGTGAGACAAGAGAGACGGGGCAAACTACGCTAGAAGGGGACTGAGATAAATGCCATGTTCCATACCAAATACGCGGAAGTGGCCTACAGCGTAGTAGCGGCCCACCCGTCTAGCTTGTCTGATTTCTTGGCACGTCCATCAACAATACGGGTGAGAGTTTGGATAGTTTTTCCGAGACTGCCTTGTGTGAGAGACAATCATGTGTAGAACATGACTACTCACCCCATGTCATCGGCCAATATCCCTCCAGTCTTCTTCCCAGTCTCACACTCGCGCATCCAGTTTCGCCCGATGACCTGATGAGGTAGCAGCACGATGCCATCTGCGAATCCAGGTACAATGGCTTCAGTCATATCAATTTCTGCGTCTTCAGTGCTGTTCACAGTATCCTCGACAAGCGCACGCAGGGCCTTCTCCGCTTCAACAGCAGACATGCGAGGATCGTAGGGGCCGTGCTCGTCAGGCGCACCGAAAGCCTCCCATCTTGGGAGATCTGCATTACTTGGGACTCGTGTTTTCGTGGGGAGCTCGATGGGAGCTGGCACAGCTGTACGTTGCGGCGGCGCAGCGGGTGTGGCGCGGTCAAGAATGGTTAGTAATTTGCTCTTGACAACCACTCCGGCATCTTTAGCAGGCTCAGGCGACTGTGGTGGGCTGGTTACGTCAAGATACTGGCAAAGAACACGTTGGTAGGAAACTTACGCGCCGTCCTCCTCATCGGAAGAAATGATGATTGCGCGCGTCTTGTTGTTTTTCTTCACAACGGATGGGAGAGATTGGGGCTCGGAGGACCCAGAACTAGAGGGTATAGACTGGTAGGGTTGAGGTGTGTGCCTCAGATGAGTGCCCGTGTACTCACAACAACGCTGGAACTCGTCAGCTGGGATGGTTTCTGGCCGGGCTTGTAGAACTCTGGATACACGCTTGGGTCTTGAAGGAGCTGTTTGCGCCTTTGGAAAAATGAGTGCTGCAAAATATAACTAATTTCATGTATACCTGGCTTCCATGTTTGAGGCTGATGGTGATAAAGAACGGAAAAGCGAGCAAGGTTCGGTTCCAGCTACGCGACGCGTCTATAATTGAAGAACTCACGAGTCACATGATCATATTATGTAATACCGCACAGGAACCACTTTTGGAGATAACTTTAAATCTTTCTATAGTACCAACAACAATAGTCAAGCTCAATGGCTTCGTGATTCCCTTCTTTGCCTCCACCCTGACACATGATGTGACTCCATCTGATCTTCTATGTCCACAGAATCTGCGTCTTCTCCTTATTGGTGAACTGGCCATCTCTCTCGGGACGAATAAGTTGCCACATTCCGTCTTGAAACAGCGCCATTGGGCCAAGCTTCCCTTTTTTTTCCGTTCCCAAGTAGTACGTGCGCTTCACAACACGATTTGTGAACGGGGCATGCATATCAGCAATGAACGCACAGCTACAGTAAAGTGAGAAGTCCATATTCTGATACCTTTGCGATTGTGACAAGTGATTTATGTAAGAGGTGGCGTCGAGGTTGATGCAAAGTGCTAGTGACCCCTCCGTCTGTCGAAAACGTAAACCCTGACAAGGATGTTTCTCGTTGCTTGTATTCCCTCTATTAGGAATCCGTGCGGCCTTTGGCCATAATCATGCAGTTTAGACTAGACTGTTGGCAAAGATACTTCCAGATGTCAATCTGCAAATGACTACCATTATATCCAAGAGAGCGCAGTTGCACACTCCTCGTCTATCTGTACTTGGAATCGATGACAGATGAAAAGGAGGGTGCACCCATGTCCAGGTCGGCCACCGGGAAACTAATGGACCCCCACTCGGCCCAACTATCCGAGTCACCCGGAAACCGTTTTGTCGTGAACTTGTATTGACTTCATAAAGCGATAGTAATACTCCCAAAGACGAAATTTGATTCAGAGATGGGTGAGCACGTATCATGTGACCTACCTTACTAGTTAAGCTCGCAAAGTTTGATATTCCCCCAGAAGCGATATGAAGTGCCTCTTGTCTGGTCTGTGTGAGTAGATCTATACTACAGCGCAAGTTTGACGAACCATGCCATATGTGATATCACTGATATTTCCTTCAAGACGTTGGTAGTACTTCAATCTATTAGCCATACAATCTCTAAAAGTGGCCTGTGGTTATTTGGCTACCCTCGCGTCCACAGAAAGCACCAGTCCGCCAACTTCCGCTTCGAAAAATCAATATCTACACCAGTGCCTAGCCTCGCTAGGAATAAATGGACACCTCGGATGTAAGTCTCCTGTAGATCTACATAACCAGCCGAATAAAAATGGTTTGAATGCCCATCGCGGAGAAAGCAACGCAGCTTACACATGTCCTTATCCACAGCAAAGTACCTCCTCGTTGACTCGGAGTATCGCAGAATGTCCGTGACCTGACATGTCGATCGACCACATGTCATGGAACCGAACACCCCTTCATGGGCTTGCTTGGTGATGATGAAAGGGCCGTTGGATCACCACCTCCCAGTGCTCCTTATGGACCCCATTTCCATGCAGGAATACGAGCGCGAGTGCTTGTCGTGATCGATCGCATCTGTGCATTCCCCGGTCCAGTATCATTTCGTGGCACGTGGATGGGGATTAAACACGTAGCTCTCCGAGCCTAGCGTAGGAGAGCAATTGGGCATAGCACAGAGGTCCGAGGAGCGGAAATGATTTTCTCCGCATCGCTTCGCACAGGTACTTATATTCATTTCCGGCCCAGAGTTGTTCAACGGAAATAAGCATTCCTATTAGGGCGGTCATTTTTGAAGGCTTTCGCGAGCCTACGCAAGGGTTACGGCGATTCTCTGCAGCGACAGATCCCCGATTTCGACTTCCAGAACTTGGGGATATGCTATATGCGCTCTATCAGATACGCAGGCATTGACAATGCGCTAGAATGCCCACAACAACACTGCACGTTGATTTGACCTCTACATATGGTTATGTCGCCAATTTTGATACCATCGGTTTCACGGGCTATACTACATAATCAGCATTTAGCGCTCAGAATGAAAAGGGGAATATCAGGCCCGAGGGAAAGTTCCGTCGAAGGATGTTCCGGTCCAATCAAAGTCCTTGCTAATGGATTCGGTTATTTAGCTGATGCGCCAATTGTTTTCTCGTGCTAAATTTGCAGTTCGTGAACGTTCATGTGGAAACCTTCCTTGAACGCATCATGAAACTCATCTGCTTAATCCCATTGACAGTGCTACCGATGGTTTGGGTCAATTCATGTAGTCACTGGGAACGATGTGACGTAGCAATACTAGGAACCACGCAATGCACATTCAAGATGTTCCTCGCCTCACACAAAGTCCGAGTCAAGGCAGAATGGGCAATGATTGGGGTACAGTGCCTCTTGCTTTAAGACTTCAATCTGTCAATATTGATTCCGGGATGGTTTTAGTTGCGATCCTATCACGAGGACATACCGTGTTGACACAAGGGTTGATCAGCGTACTCACGACTGTCAACCCTCTTTTGTTCGCGTCACTCTGGAACAAATTATCATTGCTCAGATGGGGATTGGGTGCGGCTGGGCTTCTCATCTCTCGGTCGTGAGAGACAGAGATATTTGCCAAGGATGCTCTCCAACACCCGTGTGATCAAGCGTGATTGGTGCATCATCGCGAGCGGTCCGCATCAGATTTATCCAAATAAGGCTGTGTTTTTGGTGCAAAAATGTTTGCTGACTGCTGAGGTAATCTGACATTAAAATGCTGGCAAAAATTATTTCGTACCCCGTTCGTCGCCGTCGTTGTCAACGCTCACGACGGGAAACGAGCGCAAGATGCCTTCTCCTATCGCTCTCAGTCCGTCCTCACCAGCACCGTCCATGTTCAACAAGAAGAAGTCCCTTGGTCAGCTACCGTCCATGACGACCGCTGCGTCCTACCTCTCTGCGGTACACCAAGCAGACTCTCGTGCTCGTGGACACGACATTTCTCCTGCATCGACACCCGCATTGTCGACTTCGTCTTCCATAACCAGTTCCTCAGAGGACATCGTACTTCACGAATCTGATGACAACAGTACTGGTCTCACATATCCTCGCACCCCTCCCACTTCTGAACAAGTCTTCACCACCGTTCACACCGAGTTCGGCCACTGTGCTAACGAGTGTTATCGCTGCGTTTCTCAACACAATCCCGACAAACCCGTCACTGAACACGAGATAGAAGAACCACCCTATTACATTCTCATCACAACATACATCAGCTACCTCATGCTCATTGTCTTCGGTCATCTCCGTGATTTCTTTGGAAAATGTTTTGCCAAGCAATACTTTACACATCTCATGCCTTACGACGTATGCGCATCCGTTTCGGTGCAATCTCGTGTCTAACATCAATACTCTAGGGTTACGCCCCTCTTAACTCTGATTTCGATTCGTTCTACACCCGTAGACTCAAACGTCGCATGGATGACTGCTTCTCCCATCCCGTCACCGGTGTCGCTGGACGTACCATCCTGGTCTATGACCGGTACTCGGAGGATTGCAATTACACTCAGATATACCCTGGCACGAAAACACGCGCTCTCAACATTTCCTCTTATAATTACCTTGGATTTGCCCAGGCACGCGGTGGTTGTGCGGATGCAGTCGAGGAGTCGATCAAACGGTATGGCGTTTCGGCATGTGGTTCACGCTTGGAAGGTGGTTCCAATGAACTCCATCTCACGGCCGAGGCTCTCGTCGCGCGTTTCGTCGGCATGGAGGACTCGTTGATTAGTTCCATGGGATTCGCAACGAATTCCACCTTCATTCCTGCCTTAGTAGGCAAGGGATCCCTCGTGATTTCCGACGAGTTCAACCACGCTTCTATCCGCGTTGGTGTACGAACTAGCGGCGCACAGGTCCGGATGTTCAAGCATAATGACATGCAGAGTTTGGAATCATTACTTCGCGAAGTGATCAGTCAAGGGCAACCCAAGACCCACCGTCCGTGGAAGAAGATCCTGGTTATCGTTGAGGGTCTTTACAGCATGGAGGGGAGCCTGGTAAATCTGCCTCACATCGTCGAACTGAAGAAGAAGTACAAGGTAAAATATTTTCAAGTGGCGGGTTTATATCGGTTGACGCAGTTGTCCAGTTCTACTTGTTCGTTGACGAAGCCCACTCGATCGGTGCCCTCGGTCCCCATGGTCGCGGTGTCTGCGATTACTTCAACATCCCTCCTCGGTCGGTGGATGTTCTCATGGGAACATTTACAAAGTCATTTGGTGCAGCTGGGGGTTACGTTGCCGGCCCAAAACACCTCATCGATGCCCTCCGTGTTCGTGGGCACTCCGGCATTTACGCCGAGGCGATGGCGCCACCAGTCCTCACCCAGATCATATCTAGTATGGCCAGTATCATGGGGGTTACTCCCGTCTCTTCGAAAGCTGCTATTACGCTGTCCCCGTCGAGTTCTATCTCTACACTCAGATGCGCGGAAGACGATGTTCATCCAGGAATGGCACCTGCTTCGGCGATCCCGTCATGGATATCCCTTCCACCCGCTCTCTCAGACGGCTCAGAGGCTCGCATGCGTATCCGCCGCTTGGCTTTTAATTCCCGGTATCTCCATGCGGGCCTGAAGAAGCTTGGCTTTATCACTTATGGTCACCCGTTCTCCCCCATCGTTCCCCTTCTAATCTACAACCCCGGTAAAATGGCCACCTTCGCTCGAATGATGCGCACACGACAAACACCAATAGTTGTCGTCGTCGTCGCATACCCCGCCACCCCGCTCGTTACGTCTCGAGTGCGGTTCTGCGTCAGTGCGGCACACACCAAGGAGGACATCGACACCATCCTCCAAGCATGTGATGAGCTGGGTGATATCCTCGATCTCAAACATGGACATAGTGAAAGATGGCCACTCGAGCAGATCATGAAACAGAGTGTAGAGCTCGTCAATAATATATAATACACACATGTTTGAACCATGGTGACGTTCCGCTCATCCGATCAGTTACTGCGTTTTCTAGAGAGCATTCTTGGATACATACTCTGGTCCTCAGCTGATTCTTCCTTTCAAATACTTTCACCTTCACTGCGAATAATTTATGTATTTTACCAGGTGCTTTACAATCACGTATTACTTCAAGCTTCAAAAGGATACGATACTCGCTCATCCCACGAGAGGTCCCTCTGCATCTCTCGTTTTTTCCGCCGCTCTGCCTGCTGCGCTAAGCTCGAAGTGCTGTACGTTTGAGGTTTCTCACATTACAGTAAATCGCCGCATGTAATACTAGTTCCAAGAATGGGTAACGGTGTCCTCACGTTCGGGTTTATCATGCCAAGGAAACGGAGGGGGTCTAAGGAGCACTATGGATCGTGAGTCAAGCGGTCGCTCGGTCCAAGAAACGTTCATGAACAGTTCACAGTGACATGTCATTCTACATGCCGAATCAAGGAAATTCCCCAAATATCTGAAGGTATCCTTCGGTGGGGATACGACAGATGCCGATTCCTAGAAGCATTGATTGGGCCTTGTTGGCCGAGGTGAAGTCAGCCGAATTTCTTGCATCAGCTCACCCAAATTGCCCCCAGCATTCAATACTATTCATCACTCCGAAATCTCGTCGTTACATCTGATCGAGTCGTTCTTGCCAGGGGAGACCGTCCAGAACGTGTTTTCGCCCCTCTCAAAGAGTTGGGCCAACGGAGGGATGTCTGGTTCAGCCCAGAGGGACGTTTCAGGCACTGGAGATGCGACCAACATTTCGTGCATGGGACGAGCGTGTCCTAGAATCCTTGTTGTCATTTAACTTTGACATGACAGACCCCAATGTTCAGAGGACTTCGACTGCTTCCTACTGCAGAATACCCTGACTTGAAAGAGGGCGCGACGCTCAGGTGTACGAGAAAGTAAGGGCCCCGTGAGTGGCTAGCCTTTCCCACCGATCCTGTGAAACGAGGCTTGACGAATAATGGCAGGCTACACGTCGAGAGATTATTGACTTACTGCTATTGGATACAAGTACTTGAAGGAAACTCCACGTCTGGTACGATCATGGATTTAATGTGAGTGCCATGCCAAGTGGACACATGGTGATCGTGGCAGCCGTGCTTCATGTCAGTGCTTCTGGGGGAATATCAAACTCTGCGAGCATGTCAAGTGTACCTGGCCCACATTCCTGCAAGCATTCCTGTATTGTGTTCCCTTGCCTATATCAGAGTCAATCACAACGTCTCCGATGCTCTTGCAGACGTTATGTTGACTTATAGACACTTGTGCCTTTTGTAAAATA
Source organism: Boletus barrowsii (assembly GCA_038088775.1). Lineage (NCBI taxonomy): Eukaryota > Fungi > Basidiomycota > Agaricomycetes > Boletales > Boletaceae > Boletus > Boletus barrowsii. Next base: position 14,304 of record JBBPJP010000073.1, on the reverse strand, counting down.
CCATTTTTTGAAGTTTATACTACTTACTTGGTGGACAATCTTCGCCTGTACTGGGCCGGGTTTCCATTGAGCCGTGGTCGGGCCGGACATGGAGACCCACAAGGCCAAAATGGCTTGTCTTGCTGACTGTACCGTTTTCCTTGCAAATAGACTAAGGTGAAACTGATCACCCGCATCGACGCTCATACATACCCATTATCCGCTGCTATGGGCCCAAGCACCACCACCACCAACTCGAATTTTCCAGTGTTCTCAAAGAGTTATGTATTCGATCCTCGACCCCACCTACCTTTCCGAATTAGCGCCAAACGCTACTGGTCGCACTCAGATTTGGAGGAATGTACGAACGCAAGCTCGAACCCGGATGATGACAACTCGAATCGGGCAGAAATGCTAACGCTCGTATTCGCGCACGCAAACGGATTTCACAAGGAGCATTGGGAGCCAATCATCCACCGCCTGTTCGAGCAACAATGGGCTTCTGAACAGTGTCCTTTCCGGATCCAGGACGTGTGGGCCCTTGACGCTCCGAATCATGGTGATGCAGCAGTGATGAATGAAGAAGTCCTTGCCTGGGGATACACGCTATGTACGTTGCGCATGTGCATCCGACTCTTCTTGATGCTCATTTATGAATGGTACCTGTGTCAAACACGGACGCACTTCTAGTTTCTTGGGAAGATTATGCACGATGTGTCCATGCGTTTTTGGCTGGGCTAGGAAGTGGTGTGGACGTCGACTTTTCAAAACGTAATTTGGTGGCAGTGGGGCATTCTATGGGAGCTACTGCAGTGTGAGTTAGCGTTGCACTCTCCATTACGATTTGCCATTGTTCATCGATCATCTTTCGCTTGTTTTCAAGAATATTATCTACGACCTTTTTTCCATCGATCAAATTCTCCTCTATGCACCTTATTGAACCAGTAATTCTAGGGAGTTATGGATGTGATTTCGATCCGCGCCTCGTCGAAGGTGCAGAAAACCGGAGGGATATTTGGAAAAATATAGATGATGCTTACGTGGCACTGAAGAGCAGGTCCACGTGGCAGAATTGGGACGACCGCATCCTGAGGATATACGTGGTAAGCACGACACTGAAGTCTTTCTGAAAAAATGAATACATTAGAAAACAGGAACATGGTCTTCGACCATTGCCAACCGCCGAATATCCTGATCGGAAAGATGGCGTGACGCTGAAATGTACGAGGAAACAAGAAGCTGTGAGTTGTCCTCTAACTTTATGAAGATACGATGTCAATCAATTGGCCATAGGCTACCTTTCGGGATCAACGGTCGTGTACTGTTGCATACAGGCTCTTGCCCCATATCCTAAGAAAGACCTCCGCACATATCACGCACGGTGCGACCGCCGACTTTTTGTAAGTGTTCGCGGTACATGCTATGACACAAATTAACAATGAATCCACAGACCGGATGAATGGCGTCATGATGTACTGAACCACGCGTCGGGTGGTGTGAGAAATTTTGCAAGTGTGACCTTAGTACCAGGGGCGGGACACCTTGTATGGGTTTGGTATTCAGAGTCTGCATCGCTGCCTTGTTGACCAAATACCACAGGTCGCTCAAACCAAACCTGATGAGATTGCAAACGTTATCTGGAAGTCGCTCCTTCATACCCATTCACACGGTCAAATCCGCAGTGCTGCGGCATCGGCGAAACTATAGATCAAACATCAAGTATACAGGTGGGATAGTATAAAGATGGACCTTCCTCTAGCTGAGGTGACCCCGAATCTAATGTTTAGCTCGCTCATACCCTGATATATGGAATTTCACCGTGATGCCATTCATATGTGACACTACGCGAACGAGTGTGGACACTTGCAACTACTGAAGGTTCCTGTCGAGATCCCCCATCTCTCTGAATTATTTGGAAGTCGTTAACCCAGTCTCACGAGAGCATCACCAAGATCACCGCAGTAGCGAAGCTGTGGGCCTCTCATTCAGCTTGTTTCGTCTTTTCCCCTTTGGCGTATGGCTTACCGTTTTATAAAGTCTGCACATCTCCCAATTGTGGGATTTGCCTCGTAGGTTCCAAGCACAGTGTATCAGCCAATGAGAGAGCCTACTCAGCCGGTGTTAGACTGCTTTTCGTTTCACCTGCTCCGCAGACAGGCTCGCTAGTGGTGACAAGGTCAGTATTACTACCGCGTACCTTGGTGTTTGTAATCTCTCTGAGCGGCGACCACGGATCGCTCACACACTGATCCTGGCGAGGTTGCAAACGTTATCTGGGAGTCGCTCCTACTTATTCAACAGGTCTGATTTGCAAAGCTGCAGGTTCAACACGTACGTCAATCATCATTGGGTGCAGTGCCGTTAGCCACCTACGGCGTGTAGACGACGGAGAGCTGCAAGGAAGCGGATTACAGCAGTTAAGACAGGGGAGGAAGAGACGTGCCTTGACACCCTACCTCAGTCGATCTGGACGAACAACTGAGCGAGCCGGGGAGGCCTTTACTAATAGATCGGAGAGTTCGAGGGTGTAATGATATTGGCAAATACTATGGTAGTACATTCAAACTCGCATGAAACATGTCACACTAGTTCTAGAGGAGATGAAACACTCCCTGGCAGCCGACATGCGAGAGTCTTATTACAGTAGTTACATTTGGTTCCCATTGGTGATAAGGACACAAGTGTGTGTTGATGCTCGTCCCCAAGACCCGCAGTTGCGTCTCGTCGGTATGATGACTGGCTCCAACCCCGTGCTCTCAAAAATCCATGTTTTTGATCCTCGCCCACGATTCCCATTTCAGATCGTCGCCAAACGATACTGGATTGGGGATTGTCCAGATGGCCCGGGAATTTCCAAGACTCTGGAGGACGACCTCACGCTCGTGTTCATGTCCGGGAATGGGGCTCATAAAGAACAATGGGAGGTGACAATCCATCGGCTCTTTCAGTATCAACGGGCGGCCCCATGCAACATTGTTCAGTTCCATGACATGTGGTCGCTCGAGATGCCGAATCAAGGCGATTCTGCGGTGCTCAACGAGGAGGTCCTTGGCTGGGGATATGACATATGTACGCCACACGTTCTTTTCCATCACGATGGCCATATGATTCGATTCCACACGTAGTCTCATGGGAGATTTACGCACGAGGTGTCCATGCATTCTTGGCAGGGTTAGGCACCGGCGTGGATGTCGATTTCTCCAAGCGTAAACTGGCCCTTGTAGGTCACTCGTTGGCTGGTGCTGCAGCGTGAGTCGCGTGGTTGGCCCCACTGATTTCTAGTATCGGTGGCTCACCTCTGATCGTTTCAAGTTTGTTGGCGACCACATACTACCCGTTGCTCAAAATCTCGTCGTTGCATCTGTTTGAGCCGACCTTGGCAGGAGAGAGTGGCCAGGACCATGGTTATCAAATCGCCGAGATCGTGGACAAGCAAACGGACATTTGGAACAGCTCAGAGGACTACTTGCGACAGCTTCGCAGGCGTAAGTGGGATAAACGCATCTTAAAAATAATCGTCGTAAGTGAAAAAGGTTTCACCCATAGTCATATTTATATATGACCATCCTCACGTCATGAATAGGAGCACGGTCTTCGGCCACTACCTACTGCAGATTACCCAGATTTGAAAGATGGTGTGACGTCCAAGGGTACGAAAAAACAAGTGGTGGTGAGTGACGAATACCAGTATCCTCTATCAATCTCGGGTCAGCGCAAGGATTGACAAATACCTGTAGGCTGCCTTTAAAGATTGCGTGTCAAAGGGTGTTGCATACAGATACCTGGCTCACGTTTTGAAGTATATCCCAACACATATCACGTACGGGACAGTTGTGGATTTCATGTGAGTAGTCGTTCCACCGAACCTATGATATAGTAGTGATCTAGTGACTCGCAGACCAGACGAGTGGCGAGAAGACACACTACATGTTGCATCTGGGGGGATATCTAATTTTGCGAGCGTGACAAAGGTACCTGGGGCAGGACACATGGTACATGCTCGTCTCCTGTATCCCTAAATTGCCTGCTGATAAAAGGTGTATGAATCGTCAGATCTTACAGACTCACCCCGATGTCATTGCGGACGTCCTCTGGGAATCGTTAATCCAGCCTCGAACCAAGAATGCTGTCGTAGCAAAGCTGTAAACCTCTCAAAAATCACATGTCTATTGTTTTGTCTTACCGTCTTGCAACCGATGAGTTTTCGGTGACACGGATCGCACCAATCGTAGCCCGTTGAAGAAGGGGAATCTTATCCTTTCCCGGTCATGTCATGTCGTTGTGTCGTGTAAGTAGTATTGTCAGAAGGCTGCAGATAGATTAAAGGGAGAGAAACACCGCGCGGTGATGAAGAGTGAGTGTCTCTCTTTCCCCGGCCATAATGAATGACGTCAGTCCGATATACTCGCCTCCATTCTTCTCTTCGCTACCGGCGACCATATCTCTCATCTACACACTACTTATCACCGCGCAAAGCTTCATCTCCGAACCTACATGCATCTGAATTTTCCAGCAGCGCCCATGCTTCCCGAAACGCAGACTAATCGGCCTTGAAACTCCGAACCCATCCCCCGTCCATCATGACGTGGACCCTTTGTTATTTACAGTAAATCGAATTGCAACCCGAGGTCCCGAGGTACCTGGAAATGACATCGCAACACTGTCAACTTGACAGGCAAGAAGACATCATGCATCATTCACAGGCGTATATCCTACAGAACAAAAAAAAAAAAAAGAAGAGGAGAAAAGGGACAATCCACGACAATGCATACATCTACGCGCGCACATCCCGATATTAAACATGAACACAAGACAGAAGACAAGAAACTATGAAACGGATGCATGTCGTCTGAACAAGACCTTGGCAAGCAATAACAATAAGTGTGACGAAGAGTCAAAAGTGCAAATGATGCAAAAGAAAAGAAAAAACGTTAAAGACGCATATCACTGCGATAGAAACTGCATCGAACTTAACCCAGTATATCCGCTTAATGCATACTGCCCAGGCGACGAACCCAACGGACGCGTGGGCTGGGGCTGCGCGTATACACCTCCACCTGCACTCGTGCCCGTCAAAGGCGTCGGGCGAGGTTGAGGGGAACGACTCCCCGGGCCCATGTTCGATGCACCATGTGCATGAAAGATCCCAGAGGCATTCTAGAGACAAATACCATCATTACATCGCACTAGAGATAGAAAAAGGAGGTACCCACCGGGGACCGGCCAGACATCCGGCTGGATAACGAAGAGGAGGACGAGGACCGGCTGGGTGCATCTCCAGGGGACAGGTAGCTCGGTGGATCGGAGTAAAACGAGGTTGTCCCCGCCCCTGACCCTGCTCCCACCGGACTCGATCGGTTCGCGACGCTCGCCGTCAGCCCATCACGGACGGTCGTCATCGTCATATAGTCTGGTACACGTTGTGAACCAGGACGTCTGGACCCAATCACACCTGGATCAGGGGATTTGACAGAGTTAAGAGGTGGGTTGCGATCCCCCGAGCCAGACCTAGGCTGGTCATTGCGCCGCTGGCCACATTCACCTCCTTGAGAGCGTCCACCCGCCGAAGCCGGATGCTGAGATGATCCTGTGTGATTGGAATGGGGATTAGGACTCGAATTGGAATTTGAGTTCGTATTGTGGCTGGGGTTCGGAGGGAGAAGCGGAGCCACCGGATTCATAGATAGCTCATATGGGCTAAAACTGGCGGCCGTGCCCACAGCATTTGCCATGGTGGGTGATGCGGATATCTGTCGCAGCCACTCTTCGAATTCCCGCGTTTGGTAGTCCGAGGTAGAGTCATTACTCGGTGGCGCGGAGCTTGGTGGTAAGGAGAGGATGGTGCAGTCGAGGCAAAATGAGCACGATGCAGGATTTGTACATGACGAGTATGCGGCACCCGGGGCAATCGGTGCACTGTTATGTTGGCTGCATCCCGGACACCGACAGGAGTCACCACAGGTACAGGAAGAGGGAAAGACACCCGGGGAAACCTGCCAAGCTTCGAAACCAAATTGCGCGCCCGGCAGCATATTTTGCCGGACGGGTGGATGTTGACGTGCTGATAACGCACATGCGTCTCCCGCTTGTGGATTAAGTTTGGTCTCGTAATGATCCGATGCGTGGATGTGCTCATAAGCTCGACCATATGGGCTGAAATACATGTTTTCGTGCGTGTGGTGGCGGCTGCTGTGGCTGTGTGGAATGCTAGACGAGGGGTCATGGAGTGGCCCATCGTTACGAGGAGGGCGAGGAAGAACGGGACGCAGTTCAGCGATGCGGGCGAGGATGTGGGAAGAGAGGGGTGGGGGAGGATCCTTGGCACCATGTGACGACTCTGCGTGATGGTGATGATGTCTCTCTGGTCTGGGGACATCTTGGTGAACAGAGGGGCGACGCCGGCCAGCAGGCTTGCGGGGCACGCTGCAGTCGCACTGTTCACCTTTCATGCATCTACAACCGCTAGGAGACGTTTCACCTTGTGAAAAGTCAATACTGTAGATGGGGGCGGTCAAAGGATGGCGTGTCAAGCCTACCGCTATGGTCAGAATCAACTGATCCGTCAGACACTGCGGGCAATATAGCGATCGCTTCCAGGTCTTCAGGGAGACCGTGGGGAAACGCAGCGATAGCCGGCAGTTTGGTTGCCCCTGAAGAAAAAGAAAAATGAGCCAAGTGGATCACACGAGAAACAGACGAATTGCCCACCTTTTTTAGAGTGGGACAACTCCGAGACTGGATGGGAGAACATTTCTTGGACGCCACATAGACATTTCACGTGCACTTGTTTGGTTTTACGAAGTTCTCTGCAGTGATCGCACTGAGTGACTGGCCGACCCTTTTTCTTGATTTCAAACAAGGGACGATCGGTATGTTTACAGGCTGAGGACCGATGTCCCTTTATGCACGTTTCACTACGGCGAGCCCAGGCCATGTTGTGAGATGTGGAAGGGGCAGAGATCGATGAGGGGACATACCACGCGTACTTCTTATCGCTGACGAGGACCTGTCAGAGGAGATGGGGGTGGGTGGGGTGAGCGCCGGGGACGACGATGGGGACGTACCATTGTGAGAGGGTTTGTTGGTGGGTGATGGCAGGGAATATGTGTGAGAGATGGCTGAGGCACGCCGGACGGGATAGTGGCCGAACACCACCCGCGACGTCGAGCTGCGAGCTATGAACGACAGATCATGGAGACGGTGGCTAGAGGGTATTTAAACACCATGCAACGCCGGAGGAGAAAAAAAAAAGAAAAGAAAGAAAAGGACGTGTTGACGATCGTTGACATCGGCCAAGTCTTTAATCGCAGCGGATTCTCAGCCACTGGAACCAAACAAGTGCAAATTAGATATGGGGAATGTGACATTGTGACTGTGACTGTGACTCGTTGGAGTGATTGAGTGATTTCTGCCAAAGGACCGCTTGATGCGTCGAATCTGAGCCCGACAACAAGACAACACGAGTACTTTGTCTACTTATGGCCCCTTCTCAGCTTCACTTTTGATCCATGATTATAGATATGAATGATAGTACCACCACCCACCGACCCCGGAACCTGAACCGGTTCTTTCTCTGAGGAAAGAAATAAGACAACCACGGTCACGTCACCCATGTCTCGATTTTCTCTAGAGAAGATCTATCGGAGTCCGCTCGCCTGCCTTGCCTTTCCCCGTCCTTCTGACGCAACGTTGCAGCCTGCCCTACTGTGTGTGACAGCATGTCAAGGCTATACCGCTACTGGATGACTCTCGTTGATATAGGAACATTCCATTCTCAGCACGGTCCGATGGCCCAAATGCTCACTAAAACCTCCCCTGCGCGCACTGATCTAAGAATGTTTTTTTTTTGCGATGGCGGATAAATCCACCTTCAGTCTCTCTGAATCAGATGACAACCATCAAACATGCAGCGACAACACGTCAGCCTGGGAAAGCGTCCAAATCTTGGTGTCAAGGGTAATAAATTGCAACAATGCATCCGCCAGCTTTGCAGTGTGGAAAGTGGTTCACGATGTGGCCTCCGCCTCAGCCGCACGCTGCTGTCTTCTCGCTTTCTTGGCTGCATTGGCCGCGGCTGCTTTAGCTTTTTTGGCCTCTGCGCGTGCTGTCTTTTCCTCCTCCTCTTTTCGCTTTGCCTCTTCTGCTTTTTGGTTCCCTTCCGCCTTGGCTTTACCCTCTGCGGAATTGTCTCCCTTGCTCTTCTTTTTCGCTTCTCGCATCTCTTTTTCCTCCTGTTTGATCCTCTTGATGCGGGGATCCAAAGTCAGCGTGAGATCAACGAGGCTGCGCAACCGGGCAGTATCCTCTTTCTTCCGTCGGGCGCGCTCGGACTTGTTCTTCTTTTCCGTGTACCGCTTGTCATCACGGCTGTATCAAAGTCCTCTCTGTCAACCTCCTGACCATCCCAAGCGAAAGAAGGGGAAAGGGGAAAATCACGACCAACCTATCGCTTCCCTCGTTCACCTCCTTGTCCAGATACTCAAACGACCGCCAACTATCAAAGTTGTACCAAAAGTCGTAAAACGATTCCACCTTGTCCTTGGGATCGTCAAACGACCCCAACAATGGGACTGGCGTTTTCTTGCTAAACCGTGCTTCCATCTCGTACACCGGCGCCCATACCTTGAAAAAGTAGTCGACATCGCTACCCTTGCTGCCCTTGAAATCTGCGGCGGTCGGCGCATCCTCTTCGAGCGCAAGATAGTAGGGATCGACGGAATCAAATTGTCTACGTCGTTCTGGGTTCGTGAGCACTTCGTGTGCTTTTTGGATACATTTAAAAAATGCATCGTCATTGGTCGTGTGGGATTGTCCCGCTTTTTTGTCAGGATGGTGTTTGAGCACCTTTTTGCGATCTATGATACACAGGCACACCGAATCAGCGCAGCCGCGTGGATAGTGCGTGAAGAAGGATAATTAAATCAGGATCGGGCAGGGCGAGGGGTGTGCAAATGCGTACGGGTAATTTTGATTTGCTCTGGCGTGGCTTTGTAGCGCAAACGTGAGAGCCCAAGAACCTGGTAGTGGTCTTGTTTCTACAAACACACGTCGTCAGTGTCGATCGGGGAACAGGATATGAAAGCAACTAGGCCACGTTGCAATGGGGCATGGGGAATGGATTGGAAATAAAGCACAGGGCGAAATCGAGCGCAAGGCCAAGGGATGCGACAACAGACCTTCCATTCCTTTGGATCAAGCAACGCCAACTCTGGGGACTCCTCGTCATCGCCAACCCCAACGTGATCTTCACCGTTGAGTTCGTCCGCACGGAGTGCTTCGATGCGAAGCCGGTCTTGTTCGATCAGCTTGTCGTGTGCATCGAAGGAGAGGTTTTGTAGTGCACGGCGCACATGGGCGAGGTAGGCAGATCCAGCGGGGATGAGTTTGCGTTGGACGACGGCTGGCGTGAGGGCGTCCTGGCGTGAGTAGCATGGCACGCAACAACCTAGATGGATGCGACGTACGAGCCAGGCTTTTGGCGGCCGGTGAGTCGGGTACGGCCCAGTTTTTGGCAAGTGCGGGCAAGACGGTGACGCTGGCCATCGTTCAAGGCTGCGGGCACGAGGGTGTTTTTTTTTTTTACTTATCAAGTCACGTGCTCATATCCACGGAGATATCATATTAGATCCATAACTCATCGCTTCTTTCCCTTCCGTCTCTCTCCAAACCCCTTCGCTGGCCGGCCCGGGCCCTGCGTCTTATTCCCTGGCTCTAGCTCCGGCTCAGAGCTAGGGCCAAGTGGATCACGCACGATAACCACCCCACTCGCATCCTTCTCACCAAATATCCGACTTCGCGCTTCTTGGTACTGTGCCTCGCGTTCTGCAAGCGTGCCCCTCGGCGCCGGGGACGTCCCTCCAGAGCCGGAGGTAGGCCCAGGCGAGGTCGAGGTCAGCGGGGCCGACGGTACGCTTGGAGTCGTAGAGGGTCGTTTTAGGATCCGAAGCGCAGGTTGGAGTGCAGCAGGCGGAGGTGGCGGCGAACTCTGACTCGTACTCGCAGATGCGACGATCAGTTCGGGCATCGGTGTTCTCTTGTTACTGTGTTAGGCGAGCAGGTGCAGGTGCATGTGCGGACGTGTGGCAGGAAACAAGAACGCGTCCAGTTAAAGATGTCATGCGAACTGGAAGATCAGCACCAACGTACAGGGATCCGAATGGAGGGACTCACGCTTCCTCCCAGATGTTGCTGCTGACTTCTTCGATTTCCCGTCTTTCCGGGGGAGCTCCATTCGTCTTTGCGTTCACATCTCCACGCCTTTCCTTTTCCTCATCGGCATCTCCTTCTTGTTCCTCTTCCTCTTCATCGTCGTCGTACCAATCATCGCGCACGACCTTGGCCTTGGCCGCCCGCTTCACAAATGTTGATCCAAGTCGTCCACTGCTCTGCAAATCCCGCAACGGCCATTAGGACATCGGCGTCGACGAAATGCAGACGTAAGCAACGTGGCGCCTTTCGCGCAAACGGAGACAACGCTCTTACCGGCGGGTCCTGGTCCCACACATTACTCTCGTTTGTCCTCGCCATCGGGGCACAGCTCGACTCCAGCAGGCTCCGTTCCAGTCTTCACGGGGCTAACGACAGAAATCAGGAACGATGCGCGGGTCGATGGGCACTGTAGTGAGCCGCATTTTGCAGTGACAGTAGTTGGTCACCTTCGCTGAGTTTGAAGTAAGGGCACTACGCAATCTGATACAAGTACATTTACAAGACTCCTTCACGCTTCCCTAGCGAGCTGAGCAACCTCATACAAGTACGTCCCGAGCACCTTGGTCTGATAAAATCGTTATCAGAAACTGATCATGGTCACAAACACAAGTGGCCAGACATACCCCTTCGATAAAGTTGGACAGGTCCAACTTTTCGTTCGTCGAGCTACATCGGGCACAACAGGTGCGCGTGAGCCACCACGACATGGTCAGAAAAGCACGTACTGCGCCCCATCATCTGACCGTCCCATTGGAAGTAACATTACGTTCACGCCTAGTTTCTCTGCAAACGTGAGCGTCACCGGGATAGAGCCTCCCTCGCGTGTGTAGTCCGGTGACTTGTTCCAAACCGCCTAGTTAACCGTCGCTCAATTCCCTGTTTGAATTACTCTGCATGCCAGCGCACCTCGATGGCTCTCCGGGCCGCTTCAAAATTCCAGTGGTTGATGTCCGCAACCCAGGGCTTACCTCCGTGGAGATACTCGACGTTCATATTGTTCTTGCTGTTCAGCTTGGCGAATTCGGATTCAATGTAGGCCTTCACGAGCGGGATGACAGTTTCAGGCGTTTGTGGCGGGACGAGGCTGTACCCAAACCAAAGCGAAAACATGGTTGAGTCGATCACGATCACGATCGATCAATGCGCGAGTCTCTCTACGTACCGAAGGCTAAACTTGCCGGCGATTTTGGAAGGAATGACGGTTTTGGCACCCGGTTCGGAGAACGCGCCTTGGATGCCGTGGAGGGAGAGCGATGGGTTGCGCATGCGGCCCATGATCACACTTTCTTTGTGATCCGAAAGTGCGATCTGTCAAGGCTCTGTCAGTGTGATCCTTGGCGCTTGAAATAAAGGTCGTATACTGATGCTCCAGCTGCCTCTGCGACGTCCGCAATAGAATAGTCCATCTTGGTGTACAATTTACTAAAAATACAAACTCTTAATCTCAGATGCTCTAAAAAGGTAAAGGACGACGTACATTTCGCTCTCATCTGGTGGCGGCACCATCGATTCGATACCTGGGATGAGAATCTGACCATTGTGATCGACGAGCTTGCTCATGAGCTTGATGAGATCTGTCATCGGCTCGTGGACCATGCGTCCAAATAGCCCAGAGTGCAGATCTTGACCAGGTCCCGACACGTTGATGGCAAAGTAGGCGATCCCACGAAGTCCATAGGTCAATGCAGGCGTGCGGGTGTTTAGCCAGTAATTGTCCGACTGTGACACGCCATCAAAAGGAGTCAACTTAATGGTGAGAGAGGTGAGGAGAAAAGACAGCGCACGATGCAGACACAGTCGACGCCATTGAACCACTCGCCCGCAGTCGCCTCCTTTTCGATAAACTCATCCAGACCCTCGCTCCCGCTCTCCTCCATACCTTCAAAACAGAACCGGAGATTCACAGGGAGCTCGAGGCGCTGTGCCTGATGCGCCTCGAGCACGTTCAGCCAACCCATGATCGGCCCCTTGTCATCTGTCGACCCACGACCGTACAACTTTCCGTCCTTTTCAACAAGCGTAAACGGATCCGTTGCCCATCCGTCCGATTTCAATGCCTAGTGACAAACGAATGCAATCGCAATCAGCTCAGCTCATCGTCCTTCTTCTTATACGTACTACATAACCGCAAGCAGAGATAAGAACTCACCGGTTGTACGTCATAGTGTCCATAGATGAGCACGGTCCTCTTCTTTGGGTCATCACCCAACTTTCCGAGGATGGCAGGGGGCAGATCTAATCGCTGACCCTGCAACGTTTGCTGACCGAGATCTTTGAGCGCCGTCGTCACGCCGAGCCCTTTGAGTTGCTTCTCGAGCCAGTGACCCATCGCGATCGTCTCCTTGCGATAAGCTGCATCGCCGCTGATACTGAAAAGGTCGAGATACCGAACGATCAAGATCTGATCACGAACGCGAGAGAGATTGGGTACCTTTTTATCTGGACGGCGTCGGCAAGGCGTTGAACGAACTTGTCTGCGTGCTTGTTGATGTACTTCAGGAACTCGGGGTGGGCGGTCATGATGTATGATGTCTGGTACTCGAGAAAGTGAGGATATAGATCAAGAGTTCGCGTGGAAATCCGGATTGAAGCCCGTGTGTGGGAGAGCGCCGGTGGCTTTGACTCGGAGGTATACTACCGTACACGACTCATAACTCTGCTTGAACGAGAGTGGGCAGTGCATGATTGGATGATCATGCACATTCAATTGTACATAACAAACACTGAAGTGACACCGGCCCGGCCAGCTTTCCTGGCCGAGTTGCATTTACAACGAACCTCCAGACGTTGCCCGGCCTGGAAAATCTAAGTGTGAAGTAGTCGTTGTCGGTATAGCCAAGTTCAACATTTAGCGTGTCTTCAGGGATCAACTTTCCGACCATCAGTCGCTGTCTCCCGCCCACCCGCTCGGCAGCGGTGACTCGGAACTCATCCCGTACGTCAAATTTGGTCCTTGGCGGGTCATGGGCATTGATGAATCGGAACGGTAAACATAGGACCCGTCTGGCGCCTGACACGCACTTGAATCGCAACAGAGTTATATCGGGCCTTCGAGCAGTGTGTCAATTACTGCAGACAGTCAGGTGTATGTACTCACAGGAGACAAAAAAAGCTTTGCAGGTAATATGAGTTGGCGAGGCACTCAGCGTTTAGCATTTTCGGAAATGCAATTGCGTGCTTGTTGCCGTTCTGTGCCGAATTTTTCTTTCTGGCGATCTTCATGCATGCCCAGTACTCTGCCATGTTCAAGATGGATCCGAGAGTCTGCCTCGGCGAGCCATTCGGAGTAGGTGGTGGACTTGACATGATCGGGAGTAGTCTTGGATCGGGTGAGATAACGTTCATGAACTTCGGAGGATCACGATGTCATGTGGTCCGGTCCCCGTTCTTTGCCTGAGGTTAGATTGGAGAACGAAGATGGCCAATCCTTCTCCGAGTTCCACAGTAGCTGCTTAGTGACTGAGCGAAAAACTTCCACCGCGTTCGTAGAGCGAATGTTTCGAAAGCCACAGTAGAAATACGCCAATGTCTCGTTGTCCGCCAGTCCGTTCAGAAGGCCATCAATGACAATAACGGCAGATCTATAAGATGTAGGTGAGCGTTATGCGAACGCACGTAGAGAGCAGCGCACGCTGAGACATATTTACCAGCACCAGTTGCACAAGCAATCAGACGTTGGATTCGAGATTGTAAAACCACCCTTGTGTTGGGCCAGCGTGCGGGTCGATGTAGAACTTTTCCTCGAACAGCCAGTCACCCGTCGTCGTTCGTTGCCGGAGTGGATTCGTGTTTGAGTATAGAGGGAAGAGGACGGAGAGCCGGTGCCGCAAGTAGACGCTGAAGAACGGGATCTTGAACTTTGAGCCCGTTCCACTTCAATCGAGCCAAAAATAAAGACGCAAATGGCGGAGTTGTGTTGTGGTACAACGAAAGCCAAACTACTGTACAACTCTCAGCACGCGTGAACTTTTTTTCCGGGTGGGGTATATACAACTGGGGGAGAGTACTAGGATCTTATACTACTGGTCCATCGAGCGACTTCTGCGTCAAATCTGAGCCTGGAAAGTAGCTATTCGAACACCTCGGCACGCGCCTCACGACACGTCCATCCTTTCG